>WBNM01025558.1:5854-31858 GCA_013399055.1 Ramphastos sulfuratus
TTTTTTTTTTTTTCTTTTTTAACTTGTGTATTTGTTCTGGTCTACTTCTATTGTAAAGGTTCTTTGGCCTAGGCTGTCCCTTGCATATCCACACTACTGAAATCAGAATACAAGTATGTATTTATACTGCTGTGTAAAACTGAAATGCATATGATACATCAGAAGACACCTAACTCATTTATACACCTGCTGAATACTAAATTATGGAAATAAATTACAAGTTCACTAAAATTACTTTTTTCCAATTGTATGCCATCATCCTCAAGGAATGTAAACAAAGCCTGCCTATAATGGCACTCTAAAATATATTTTTATTTCAGTAGTTCCTAATAATCTTTTAAATCTGATTTATTATATAAGCATGCACTATGCCATTTACAGAAGCACTATATTTTCCAATAAATCTAGTTAAACTCCTCTTGAATATAATAGAAACTGAAGGAATGTGGCACCTTCTAATTATGTAGCACTTTGCTAGCCTGAAACCTAGAATAACCTTAGCAAATCTCTGTGATTTTATATGTTCCACTGGGAAGGAAGTAACATGGTGAAATGGAAGTTTTTTGAAGTCTATCTCACTTTTTATAGTATTACTTGAACCAGGCATATAAAATATATATTACCAATAAATTTTAGAATCATCAAAATACAGCATGCATACATATATAAACCACATAAGGTTAAAAAAACCCTCATATAATTTATACATATATGTACGTGCATTCTTACAAATACCTTAGTAAACACAAACACACTCACATAAATATAAATACAAAATCCAGGTACTAAGCAGACTATTAACTTACATTTTCCTCTCTTAACAGTAGGGCTGCTCATCTCACAAATCATATTTCTGTGGGAAATGAAAGGTGCACTGCTGACAGCATTTTGTAAGAAATAATGACACACTTTACTACCTGTAAGTGCTGACTGAGTGCTTCTGCTTTTCCTTCCCAAGGTGACTGTAACACAGATTGATGAAAGATTCAGCAAGACTGCAAAGGTTAAAGATGCAGACCCAGAGCTAGAAGGCAGCCATGACACTGATGGAATACAATACAATGACAGTGCCCACATTATTGTCCTAGCCTGTGATAACCACTGTAATATGAAAACTGACTATGGGAGAAGGGAACAAATTAAATCCATTAATCAAGCATATCTGTGCTAAACAGTAGCTCTAGAGAGATGAACAAATGAAAAATTTACTGTTTATTTCCATGCTTGCCAGCACTGGAGAGTAAAATTAATTATAAGGCTGTGGCTAAACTATTAGTTAAGGTTTTTCTTGAGAAAAATATTTATTGCTTTGTCAAAGAACAAATGAACCTCATTAGTGAGATTAGTTTCAGCTGATCATTTTGCATTAGGACAGTCTAATAATATATCCTCTAAAAATACATAGAAGGAAATAACTTCAAAGAATCAGAGCCCATTTTGCATCTCTTCCTGTTAGACTTAAATTAAAAAAAAAAAAAGTATGGTTTGTCACTCAGCTAAAATTCAGCTCTATTTTCTTCACATCACTCCATTAAAGCAGTTGTTAAGTTACTCTCAGTCAGCTCTTTGCCAGGGATTCACAAAGGAGTCTCTCCAGTCAATGGGTCTCACAATTTAGCCACAAAATTCCACTCCTGAAGAGCATTATCTGAAACCTAGATAGATCTTAAATCAAAACCTCTAAACAGTGATTCTTTACAAAGAAAGAGAAAGAAAGAAAGAAAGAAAGAAAGAAAGAAAGAAAGAAAGAAAGAAAGAAAGAGAAAAAAAGAAAGAAAGAAAGAAAGAAAAAGAAAGAAAGAAAGAAAGGAAGGAAGAAAGGAAGAAAGAAAGGAAGAAAGAAAGAAAATAAGTGATAGTCTGATTGAAACTCAAATTCTTCCAAAAACTTCTGTTGATAATGGAAAGCAAGATACATGGAAGGTCTCCACCCTACATAGCAAAGAGTGCAGGTTGTCTTCCTATACTGGTCTATCATTCTGCTTGAAGCTCTTATTAAAGTAGTCACTCCATTTTGAAAAGAAAGGAAGCTAGCTCTTTAGGAACTGTAAGTCTTCAGAGCAAATTATTACCTGTAGAAAGAGAAATCTTGTATCTATCAGAGGAAGGTTTTCAGTACCCCATTTATGCCAAAGTTTCTAATCTCTTTTTCAAAAAGGAAGTTCTTCATGGTGAAAGCCACTGGCTCACAATGGACATTGCTGCAGTGATGGGTTCTTATGATGCAAATGCTTACTGTCCAGAACTGAACTGAAATCATGAAGATAAAACAGCCAGACATCAAATAGTAATTAGCTTCCTGACTTGATTCCCACTGGAACTCTAGAGGCAAAGAAGTGGCTGCCAAACGCAGTAACTAATGAAGTTTGCTTCCATTGTTTTTATGTCATGTGAGTACCAACCTTGGTGGATAAACCTATGGGAAGAGTTTACAAAGGTCTTGGTGCAGTTGAGAAGTGCTTTCTTCCACAGAGGGTTCTCATGTCTCTCACCACAACATAAATCTGCTGTTATTCTTATACAAGACACTGATATTGTGTATTTTCCTCACCAACAATTTTCATAAACCTCGAATATAACTGTCTGTTGTTTGTGTTCTCTGCTGAAACTGACCAACAGATTATAATGTTACTAAGGGGAAGGAAGACAAGTTATAACAGTAGACAGAAAGACATAGATATGACCTGTACTAGTGGGAGGTGTCCCTGCCTATGGCAGGGGGTTGGAACTAGATGATCTTTGAGGTTCCTTCCAACCTTACCATTCTATGATTCTATGACTCTATGACCAACATCCTAGGCCTCTTTCTCTCAGAAGTCCAACTAAGAGTATCTCTATCTTATTATTACTCATGTCCTGACCTATCCAGCAGCATAACTTTGGTATTTCATTGCCAAACCAAACAGACAAAAACATTAAAGATGAAATTTCATGCTGCTATGAGTGGTTTTCTGTATGTTTCACAATACATGTGCCATTAAAAAAATAGTCTGGAGCAGGACTGAAAGATCTGGCAAGATGTCATCCATTTTAGGATGTCAGGTAGTGACAGGACTAGTGGGAATGGAAGAAAGCTAGAAATGAGTAGATTTGGACAGGATGTTAGGAAAAAGTTCTTCACCATGAGGGTGGTGAGAGCCTGGAATGGATTGCCCAGGGAGATGGTGGAAGCCTCATCCCTGGAGATGTTTTAGGCCAGGCTGGATGAGGCTCTAGACAGCCTGATCTAGTGTGAGGTGTCCCTGCCCATAGCAGAGGGGTTGGAACTTGATGATCCTTGTGGTCCCTTCCAACCTTGACTGATTCTATAATTCTATGGTTACCTTTTGTCAAAGTGATTTAGATGGCTTCCTCTTTCTAGAGTATGCTGTCCAATGAAGTAGCCACACTCGAAACTTAACTAAAACTGCAAATATACATTGAGTACAATAGGGACTGGTGATTCCTGGGGGTAATGATCAAAAGTCTGAAGATTTAACTCTCTATCTCGGACCCATGTCATGTGACCATGTATACCTGCAGTTTAAACAAGACAACCTTGGTTAACATTGTTTTAACTTTATTTAACTTCATTTCAGTTACAGATCTATCCAGTCTTAAGCTACATTGGAAGGGGAGAATGTGTTCAATGCAAGTCTCTCATAGTGCTTCACTGTTTGCCTTTCACAACCCATCTGCGTGGTAAGTGTCCAGAGGTTATCTTTAACCATATTTCTCTTTTCAGTAGTGGCAGGATAAAATCTTTGACTTTATGTCCTTAGCAGGATATGGCTGCATTAGTGTGTATTCCCCATAGTAACATTTGACAGATTGAAGTGTGAATGGTGATATCTGGAAGGTAATGTGGCATGGACCCATGATTCAAAACGTCCCTTCTTGTTTTTCCACTGCTGGAACACTTAGCCTCAGTAAAAATTCAATTCATTCCTTGTGGAAACAACACTTTAAAGGTTATCCAGAAGAACCTTCACTTTTACTGCAGTAAATCCTCTGTGAATAATGGGTAACAAGCTGCCATAAAAAGACAGTATTTTCTGCAGTGTGTAATCTCTGATGTCTCTGGCCTACAGTTGCACTCACGATTTCAAATGATAAAATAAACTTCTATTTTTTTCATGAAAGATGTGTGGTATGTTCTATAGAGGATACAAACAGTGAGAAAAGTTTACAAGTCAAAATAGGTGAATAGAGAGGCATAATAATTAGAATAGTATGTATTTGTGAAAAAAATGGAAATAATAATTTGGACTACTGATAGTTAGCCGCAAATGATAAAAAAGCATATGTAAGGTGCTGCACCTGGGTAGGCACAATCCCAAGCACAACTCTGGGCTGGGTGGTAAAAGGCTGAGAGCAGCCCTGAGGGTCTGGGTTGATGAAAAGCTCAACATGAGCCTGCAGTGGGAGTGCAGCCCAGACAGCAACTGAGCCCTAGGCTGCAGCANAAGTTATAGTTAGTATCTCATTAGAAATTTCAAGTGATACCTAGGAGCATAATCAGTCTGAATTCAGAGATGTATCACATGGCAACTCAACCTGTTCCCTCACCAAATATCCAAACCTTATCAGATTTTCTCTTGAAAAATTTCAGTTTGCATTAAGTAGTTAAAAGAGAAAAAGTTAAAATATTCCACTATTTAAGAGATTCATTTCCCTTGAACATGTGCAATGATTTAGTGCAAGAGGTAACTTGCCTGCTCCCCTGACACAGAAGTGAGGGGAAAAGTGACGCACAAAACTCAGAGTTGAGATACAGATTTAGATAAAGAGATTTAGATAAATATGGAGATAGTTTGGTATAACATGAGATATCAAAATCACAATTCAGAACTATTTTAGCTAATAATCTAATTAATCTAATAATACAATGCATGATTGCCTATTTGCAGAATAAGTGCAGTGAAAAAAACCCAACATAGTAAGAGAAAATCAAAACCAGCTACTCAACTCCTACCCATTCTGCTGCCATGCTGCAGAGAAGAGCCCACATCAAAGAACCTGGAACCCAGAAGCAGCAACCAGAACAGGAAGCCTCCCATGTTACAATCTGAACTTCAAGTCCAATGATACTTTGCTCCAGCCAGCACTCTCATTTTTGAAGGCGTGATGACATCATGGTATTGAATACCATGTATTGAATAGATTCAACTCAATCCACAACAACAAGGAAGACATTTTATTGCAAGGGCCAGAGTGATGTTTCTAGACACATCATTCCTTGTACATGCATCTGTACAGAGACGGTAAGAAGATTTCTCAGTTTTGTGTTCTCAGATCTATTTAGAAACTGTAGAACTCAGGCTTTGGTCACATGAACTAAATTAATTACCTTAAACTGCAAACAGACTGTGACTCCTTGTAATCTCTCACTCCTGCCAAGATCAAATTCAGGCTTAGTCAATAAATTTGACCACTAAACTGTTCTTTGTTTGTTGTGAACAAATTAAACTTTTCTGTCTCTGGGACTCATTAACTTTTCTTCCTTCAGAATCATCTGATCCTAATGGTGGTGATCTAACAATTCTTACCTAATTAAACTCATGTCTCTCAGTGAGTGCTGAAAGCTGAATTGCTTTCAAGAATCAGCCATTTATTAATAATCCCTGTCACACAAATAGTTTGCTTTCCTAACATACTTAATTCCTGTCCTGACCAGTGATTTCTCCCTGCAATGTTAAACCTGTAAGAGAGAAACAGAAGAATATGTGAGACATAGGTTAGTTTCTTTTGTCTCTTGTTCTAGTTAGTTCAATAATTTGAATTTTTTAATCATAGAATCATAGAATCATGGAATGGTAAGGTTGGAAGGGACCTCAAGGATCATCTAGTTCCAACCTCCTGCCATAGGCAGGGACACCTCCCACTAGTACAGGTCAATCAAGACCTTATCCAACCTGGCCTTGAACACCTCCAGGGAGGGAGCAGCCACAACCTCCCTACGCAACCTGTGCCAGTGTCTCACCACTCTCACTGGAAAGAACTTCCTCCTGGCATACAGTTTCAATCTCCCCTCTCCCAGTTTAAACCCATTGCCCTTGTTCTGTCATTACAAGACCTTGTAAATAGTCCCTCCCCAGCCTTCCTGTAGGCCCCCTTCAGATACTGGAAGGCTACTCTAAGGTCTCATGGAAGCCTTCACTTCNTTCTCTGGATTTTTATTATAGTTTGAAGAGTTTCTGTTACAGACAGAAGTTTTATCCTCTGGTGTTATAGGTTAAGAGAAATTACAGTGTTCATTTGAATAACCATAAAGAAAGCACTCCAGAGACTAGAGAGTGGCTTGTCCCAGTATATTGTAATTTGTTACTCTATTCAGATTTCCTGTATATCTCTATTTAAGAGTGTGCACAGATAATTCTCTCTTCTCTGCCTTGGGAAGAGTGTGCACCTTACTTTTATGGTGTGTGGGCTTTCTTTTGGCCTTGGTTGGCAGGGAATTTTGAGCAACACCAGAAGGCCTGTAGAAGCCTGGTATCCCTTGGAGGGTGGGGGATGGGTTTGGTTTTGTCCTGCATTTTTATTGGGGCCTGCTGAGGCTGAGGCAGGTGGAGGTTTTCTGAAACATTTTTGGCCTGATAAGCCCAGGTGAAGAATTGAGCCTAAGTTGTGAATGTATTCCTTTTACTCATATACATTTGTAAATAGAATTTCCATTTAAACATCTGATCAGTGTGGAGCATTTACTATTTTACTCTTTGGGAAAGGGGTAAACTACATTATCTGTCCTGTTGTGCAGGGCACCTCGTAGCTCAAACTTTGGACATCTGCTTAAGCCAAATTATCAGTGGCAAGAATTTGAACACAATCAATCCTAGCAGATTTTAGTGAAGTTGAATAATAATTTAAAGGAATAGAGTACACAGTTTAAATCAGCATAGGTTATGGTGGTTTACATTAAAGAAACTTAAATCACATGATCACTGATGGTCTGGTCAAAAACAAAATCAGGCAAAGGACAAACACAGAAAACAAATAAATCACTCCCTAAGAAAGCTCAATGAAAAATTAGTTGTGAAAAGATGTCTTTTAAAAAGAAAGGAAATTTCTATTCATTTTAAGCGCCTCCAAAATAAATTTTATTCTACCTGGTAATAAGGCTCATTTCTGTAATTTCTGTAATTTCAGCCACGTTTATGCAAACTAGAAGGAGTTCAGCCTTTTGAAAACTTGGTTGTGTTTTCTGTCTGAAAATCCTAATCATAGGATTTGTTTCTCTGTTGTAACAAGCAACAGTATAAACGAGATTATGAAAGACATAAACTATGCAATTTTCGCTTTGTTGAATTTCTAGACAGGTGAAATAAAAATAAATGTTCTTCAAATCAGCCTTCTCATATTGACATTCTTATTATAAATAATATGAATTGTGTAACAAGCTCTCCCACAGATCTTAAGGAAATGGCTTTCACATAAGGCTTTACAAATTTGTGATCAGTGCCATTGCTCTGTGTGTATTTGGATCAGTAATACTTCAGAGGGGATTTTTTTGTTTGTTTTTTTTTTTTTTTAATATTTTTGGTTGGTTAGATTTTTTTTTTTTGTTTTGTTCTATGGTGTGCTGGTTTGAGGCTAATTGGAATATTTTAATGAGCAAAATTACATTATAGGCTGTGAAAAGGAAACAGTGGTGATGTCTGCTTCACCCATAGGCTTGCTGAGATGTATAAAAGCAAGGACATAAACCTAGATAGAACAGTGTCTCTGTCTGCCAGAGTCTGTGTTTCTCTTCTTCTGCTGTATAGCCCAACTAATCACTCCACTTCTAACTCCCCTGGCCGGTCCTTCAAACTCACCTTGCACGTAAGGCAGACCCTGGGATGAGGTATAGGGGTGGAAAGAAGGTGGAAGGGTGGTTGGAAGCCCCTCCTGGGCACTCTAATTTCTGCAAGGAGTGTTGTGTTTCTGTATTACCTTTAACTTGTATATTTCTGTATATAGCTGTAAATATTGTAATATATTGTCAATATCTGCTTGTATATTGTGTTAAGCTGTGAATATAAAGCTTCATTCCTGAACTTCCAGCAGGCTGAGTCTAGTCTGGGTGATTTCATGAGAGTGGGGGGCTGGGTAACTCACAAACCATCACACATGGGTAATTTTTTTTTTCATTGTTCCCTATTTCCCTATGGGAGTACTACTGGTTCCTTTTCAAAGTTCACCAACCAGGACAACCTATTAAACTGATGCTACTCCATAGATAACCTGCAACCCTGGTGCAAAATAAGTTAGGAGTTGTCCCTAATTTTGACAGCTTTTCCACATTTCCTTTTATTACCTGATATCTTTCAAACACTACTTGTCATCTGTCAGACTACCATAGTACAGTTGATTTAGCTACTGCATGGACAGTGATATCAATTAGGACACAGTCAAGAATAATATCTGCTTTCTGCTGTGTCATGTACATTACTCTGTCCAAAACCTTATACTTCATAAAATTGTCTGGAATGGGCAGGATGGCTCCTGAGATTGTACTGCCTTTGTGATGGTTTGGAAGTTCCCCGCCCCCTCCCCCCCCCCACTTTGTAAAATCNTTTTCTCCGTTAAAAATATTCCAATTAGCCTCAAACCAGCACAGCCTTCATATGAGTTTCTCAATACCTGTTTGTTAACTACATAATTTTCCCTTTAAGAGTTTGTCTGTGTTTTACATTGATAAACCATGATCTTCTAGCAAAGAGTCCCAGTGTGCTCTGTGCTTATGTGGTCATCTCCTTATTCAATAGAGTCAATATCTTCATTAAGAGAACTACAATCACAAGCACAGTAGAGGCCACTGAAAACTGATTATCCCTGCAAAAAGGGATCTACAAAGTTTGAGGGCACCTACAGGGAAATCAAGAAAACAGAATTACAGTATGTTGTTGCTTGCAGAAGATAATATTGCAAACCTCTGCAGGAACTCCTTAGAAAGTAAAGCAATGAGAAGCAATCTATCATAAAATATGGTATTTTCACTTGCATCCTGAGATTTGCTGCTTTTTAAAAAAAAAATCTATGGTAAGATACCCTTGAAAATAAATTTCTGTGAAATGAAATGATCAGAAAAAACATGTGAATACAAACTCTAAATATATACTTGCTGCTTAGAAGACAGCATTCTTGTAAACACCAAGTACAGCTTTGGGTCAGATCAGCAGGTGCCTTTCACCATAAAATCTGGAATCTGAAAATATAGTACTGCAAACGGTGAGATAGCAGCAGGGGCAGACAAGGGGTTTCTGAGCAAGGGGAGCCCAAATGAGAAACTAGAGATCTGGCAGGAGCTGGCATCTCTTGTGGGTGAGGACAAGAGGGTGATGTGGCTGGTGGTGTTGCCAGTGAAACCACGGGAGATTTAAAGATGGTAAAACCAAAAGCAGAGCTCAGACTGCAGATGGTGAGACTGCTCACCTTCCTGCCCGCTGGAACGGGGCCAGATGAGCGCACAGAGGGAGCGCCTCAGGGCGCTGCTGGGACAGTGCCAACGCGACACGCGGAAGGGAGCATAGGGGAAGACACAGAAGCTCTGCCAGCTTGCCAGGCACCCAGCAAATACCATGGTCTCAACCCAGCACAAGGATAAGCTCCCATCGCTCCACAGGGTACATGTGGGAACTCAGAGCTCCCACAGAAATACGCAGCTCTCCTGGTGACAGGCTGCAGGGAATCTAAGAGTGTCTCACTGGCAGCGGGTGGCAATTAGGACAACTGTTGCACCTGCTGTGAGCAGATGGATGACCTCCTTTGTTGGGTAGCAGGGCTGCAAGAGGAAATTGAACAACTGAGGTGTATCAGGGAAGCTGAACAAGAGATATATAGGTGGAGCAAGGCTCTGCCCTAGCATGGGAGAGCCGTGGGAGCATTCCTCAACAGCTATGCAAGACCAGACAGACCCAATACACTGTTTCTGCCAGATCACAGGCAGTAACCTGGCCGAGAGGAGTGAATGGAGGCAAGCTCGTGGCTGAGGCAACAGACAAACTGCTTCCTTGCCCACATCACACCCTCAGGTGCCACTGAAAATAGATGAGGGTCTGGTTGAGACAGACCAGGCAAATGAAGTTTTGGATGGTAAGCAACCCACACCATAGGTATGTCTTCAGTCAAAAAGGCCTACTTACCCTATTACAATATCATCCACAAGAAAGAAAAATGAGGGTTATATTCATAGGTGTTCACTCCTTGAGTGGAATAGAGGGTCCAATATGCCATATGGACCTTCCCAACAGGGAGGTGTGTTGTCTTCCCAAAGCTCAGGTAAAGGACATCCCTGGGAATCTTCCTGGTTTAGTATGGCCCTCAGATTACTGTGCCAGAGGAGGTTGCGGCTGGACATTAGGAGAAATGTTTTCACAGAAAGCATTGTCAGGCACCAGAACAGGCTGCCCAAGGAGGTGATTGGATCACCATCCCTGGATGTTTTAAAAGCCATATAAGTCTGCTGCCTGGGGGCACAGTGTAGTGTGGTGGAGTGGGTGAAATGGCTGAACTTGAAGATCTCAGAGATCCTTTCCAGCCTGGATGATTCTATGATTAAAAATTCTTTAAAAGAATACAGTATTCTATTGCTATGTTGTAAGTAGTAAAAAAAAACAAACAGAGGTTCTTGTCCTTTCACTTAAAGTATTGTTAATGATTTACCTTGACAAAATTGTAAAATAATGCAACTCAAAATTCAGGTATGAAAGAAAATAAAACATTTGAAATTGCACTGCACAATCTTAGAATAAAATGCTTAGAAATAACTACCTTACTTTTGGAAGTAGTCATTTGGCATTTTCAGAGCACATTACCAGTTGTTGTACCCTCTCTGAAGTAAGTAAGGAACAGAAGTTTTCCCTTGAAGAAAACAAACCAGACCAAAGCAAAATAAACACCCTAATAAACTGCTGAACAGTAAATTAATTACTCTGAATGTGTAAATGCCTTCCTGGATTATTTTAAGAATAGATTCTGCATATATGCATGCATTTATACAGACTGTGGGAGTTGTTTGGAAGTCTAAGACTGTTCCATAAGTGCTTAGGCTAACCAAGATGTTCCTAAGCGTGGAAAGATAGAGTGGATGGTGTCCCAGTATGAATTACAACAGAATTAATTCTGTTCAGTGATGTTAATTTTCAGCCCAGTCTTTTCTAAGTAACTGCACTTTCAGAAATTAATGGTATGTTTTCACAGTGTCTGCTCCTAATACTGATAAGGCTTCATGTTTACACTTAGCACCAAGTACTGCTGTGCAGACCAGGGTCTCTGCTAAATCTTGTGTAATGTGTTGGGGGTGTAGAAAGTAAGATGCTGCACCTGCAGGGAGGAATACATAGGACAGATGTTCCTAAACTGATCAACGAGCTATTGCATTCCATATACATCATATTCAGTGTAAAGCTGAGGGATCACAAGTGTCAACTTTTCTTTTTCAATGGTTAGTGTTCAAGGGGCACTTGTCCATTCTGCCTGTGATTCCAATCTGTATGTTCCTTAATCCAGATCCGGAATCCAGATCCTGGATCCAGCTCACATCCACCACTGAGTCCAATATGGGACTTCCTAGTATCTGCCACAGCATTAGTGGTGACAGTGACTAATTGCTATCAGGCAGGTTGGGTTCAATACTGGTTTTGTATATGTTTTAATGTATTTTGTTATTACTATTTTTATTAAAGCTGGTTTGGTTTTCCTTTCAATTCATAAGTCTCCCTTATTCCCTTTCTCTTCCTCTTTGGAAAGGGAGAGGAGCTAATAGACCATGTTTCACTCTTTTAGCCTAGCCCTAACCCTTGACAGATGGGGTGCCCAGCTAACATCAAAAGGCTGAATAGGACAACAATACTGATTGAATAGTAATAAAGGCTGAATAGGACCCAACAATAAACTTCTGTCATGACAGCAAGGAAGGAGGTGAGATCATATGTTATCTGAAGACAAAAAGAAAATATAAACAAAGAAATCTGACAACTATTTCTAATGTTGTCACAACTAGTTAAACGCAAGTAAATGTATTACAAACATAAATACCTTGTTCTAAGAATCCATTTCTGCTTAAAAGAAAAAAGCAATGACTTCAGAAATTGAAGAACTGTAACACAGGTCTTGAAAGTACAGGACATGGACAACTGTGTATGGCTGTTAAGTATAGGTGGCCACTTACAGATCCACCTGGACACAAACAAGACCTAGGGCATAACAACAACACCAAAAAAATAAATTAAACAAGGCTTTTAAAGTCTTACTTTGTTCTGAAGAATACTGAGCAACAAAGAAAAATATTGAGCAACATGTCTTGTCAGGGAAAGCTTGAATCTTGAGGGATAATAAGGAAGAGCAGGAACTTCTGCTCAAACTGCCTATTCTGTAAAATAACAAAGAAGTGTATGCCAATGCTGTGAAACTTGTGCATATCTAATTTCATTGGCTGATCTTTAGACTGAATTCATAGTGAAAATGTCTAGTTGGGCTGGCACCCCACTTTGGCATCTGATATGCAGAATTGACCACTTTGTTATCACTTACTACTACACAAGCAAGTACTATTTTTATTGCCAGTGAAGGAGAATTATATTTTTATTGCTTGTGCTTGGTCTGATAGCCTGCTCTTGAAGCTTGTTTTTCGCTATCTGTGCAACAGTGAATCATCTCTACCCACCAACATAAACAGTATTATTTTTTCTGGGTCATGTGAATGAAAGGTAGGAGTCTTTATCTCAGTTTTTGATTCATAGATGGAGACAAAAAGATACTATGAGTTTAATAAGGTAGATAATGAAAACAGAATACCAGTGCTGACTTTCACTGGACAGTTTAGTGCAATCCTTACTTCTTACATTTCTAACTTTTCAAATAAATTAAATCAATTCTTCACTTTGAATACTAGTTAGATTTTAACAGCTAAAAGATGATATGATGTCCATGTATTTAAATAACTCCAAGCTCTTCTTGCTCCAAGTATTATTTCTGTAATTGCTTGAGGCACTTCTGTTAGAAATAGGTAAGAGTCTGTGTACCAACACTCTAGATTAATATTTCTTAGTGATGGAAGGCAGCTACGGCTGCCTCATCTCTAATTCACATTAAGTCACTACACCTTCTTCATGTTTTCAAAGTACAAACCTTCCAATCTGGAGCTGAGATGTATTTGATCTTCAAACAAGCCTCAGAACTGTCTCTCTTCTGTCTTTACCAGCCTGAGCTCAGTGACACTAAGCTCTTCGTCAACAGCGTGTCCTGAGTGAATCTCTAGGAAGTAAAATGAAGGAAACAGAAAATAAAATCTGCCTACCTGGGTAGGTGGCAAGAACAGCATGCTGCTTTGTTAGTGTCATCTATTTTGGATTAGACAAAATAGGGTAGAGGGAAAGCATTTTTCTGTAGAATATTGTGTAGAATCACGTTAAGGCTATAGGACATTTGGTCTGGATTCTGACACTGAAGAACTCTTCTTTACAGTACATTTTCCACTGATTGCTCCCATGATAAACAACATCCCAACAATGAATTTGATATATTTCCTGCTAGATTACTTTACACAAGATATGTTTTAATATAAAAGAGTATTTCCCTCCTAATAACTTTGAACAAGCTCAATTTCAGGTCTAGCTCAGTATTTCTTCTAATTCCAAGTGATGTTTCTCAATGTATCTTCCCCTCTCTTAAAAAGGGAGGAAAATCTGTAAATATTTGAAAGTCATTATGTTCTTCCATTGTTAATCACTCCATAAAATTACAATAGTTTTTTTTTCTTTGTTTTGCTAAAGTTAATTGTCCTTTGCATCTAATGAATTAAGAAACAGACAAAGAAAGAAAATAGTTTTGTAGTGTTGGGGGGAAAAAAAAATACATCATATCAATTTTAGAACTGAAGACCCTTCATTTCCCTGATTTTTCTGGGGTACCCACTCACCATGCCACATAGAAACAGAATCATAGAATTGTTTAGTCTGGGAAAGACCTTTAAGATTATTGAGTCTGGTCGTTTACTGTAGCTAAACCATGTCTCTAATCACCATGCCTATATATCTTTTAAATACCAGTGACTACCATCCAGTGATGATGATTCAACCACTTGCTTGGGCTTGCAAACTCTGTCAGTGGAGATCTTTTTCTTGATGTCCAAACTTAACCTCCTCTGGTACAACATGAGACTGTTTCCTCTTCTGCTGTTACTTGCAATGTGTGAGCAAGTCCTTCAGGTTCCATATTGGAGGCTCTTCATCCTCTGCATTCTGTTGCTTATTCCTGGGATATAAAGACTCGATTATTGCATCACTACTCCAGTGCCATTTGAAATAACTTTGATAATGTGAGATCCACAACACATTCTCTCCAAGATGCTGTAAAAAAATAGTGGGTACTCAAAGTGACAACAGAAAAAACAACTTTGCAACATCCAGTATTAGCATGCTGGAGTAAGATTAGGTTTTGCATAAATAGTGCTCCCCTTTTATATTATGGAAAGATGGAGACTGATCACAAAAGTACTTACTTTGGAAGGAGAAGATTTTGAAAATCATAATTTTCAAGAGTGAATCTCTTATCTAAATCACAAAACTTTACAATCAGCCTAAAAAGGAAAAAAAAATAAAATAACAATTTAGTTTTGCAGTTACTTTATAAATTTGAGTTACATACTGGAAGTACTGCAAGATTCTTTCATAAGAGATGAAGCAAGACCTTGGAAATTTGGTTTTTTAAAACCTCTTTATCTTTTATCAGATGTTAGTGAGTCACTCCTTTCCTAAGTCCCTAAGAAAGAGGTTTTTTCCCATACTATATTCCAGAAAGAAGTTGGACCTAATCAATAGGTACAACCCAGGTATATCTTTCCTGTCATCCTTCCATTTCTTTAGCTTTGTATTCTCATACATATACCTACCTAGATAATTAGAAAATCTTGGAGATCTGTAGCTGAGGTACAAGTCATGTGGGTAGAGGTGACATATTCTCTCTTCTGATCTATAAAATCCTACTTACTAATCTCCATGTTTAGAAATGTATGAGGAAAAAGAGCACATCCTTTGTCACTGTGGCTTAAAATGTATATTTTTAACCAAACCTTGCTTGTAACTCAGACATGGGTTTGTCATTTGAAATTTCAGTGCATAACTGCTTACTATGATCTATTTTCCTTCCATGTAAAGACTGGACTTTTAATACTTGTAGGCATAATACTGTGTAAAGAGGAGATCCATATTTAATATCACCTAGAATTCAATGTGCAATACACTGCCCTTTGCCAGAACCCCCACACATTAATTTTTTTGAGAATAAACTAGAATTTGGTTATCTTAAAATCATATGAAAAATCAGTAATAATCCAACAAGTGCAACCCAGTATTAGCATATGTAAAATCCTTTGCACGGGAGAATCACAGAGAAATTTCTTAGCAAACGTACATTTAATAGTCCCAGAATATTGCAAACAGTGTTTGAAGTATAAAACTTTAGCTGCAGTGGCCACCATAGTAAGGCTATTTTATCACAGACTTTCTCACTTAGCTTTGTCCTGTTCCTTCTTCTAAACCTGAAATGAAAGCATTTAGCTGATGATTACTTTTAAGCTCTAAACACTTTCCACATTATAACAGTAAGTGTCTCTGTCAAATAATGTTCTGGTTGGCCTTAATAATCTCTCAAACTGCACCTGAAAGTGTCATATCCCAGGATGTTTCTGGAATGCCTTGATGACTATTTCCTTCTTCAAGTAGTTGAGGAGACAATGAGAAAAGGTGTTGTGATGGACATTGCTCTCGCAAACAAGGAGGGGCTGGTAGTGAATGTGAAGCTCAAGGGCAGCCTTGGCTGCAGTGGCCACAAAATGGTGGAGTTCAGGATCAACAAAGAGGGTGAGCAGTATGTTCACTACTCTGGACTCCCCAAGAACAGACTTTGGCCTCTTCAGATATATGCTAGGAGGAGTACAATAGGTTGAAGCCCTGGAGGGGAGAGGATCCCAAGAAAGCTGGTTAAAACTAAAGGATGATTTAGTCCAAGCCCAGGAGCAATGTGTTGCAGCCAAGAGGAAGGTAGGCAAAAATGGCAGATGGACTGTGTGAACGAAAAAGCTGCTCCTGCATGCTATTTGACACAAAAAGGAGGCTTGCAAAGGATGGAGGCAAGGACCTGTATCATGGGAGTTGTCAGGAAAGTTAAAGCCCAAACAGAATTAAACCTGCCCAGGGGCATCGAGGGCAAAAAGAAAAGCTTCTATAGGTATATCAATGATAAAAAGAAACAAACACACAAACTAAGGAAGATGTGGGCCCTCTCTGGAAGGAAAAAGCACCCCTAACATCCCGTGTAAGGAGAAGTCTGAGGTACTCAATGACTTTGCCTCAGTCTTCACCAGCAAGGGCACTAACCACATTGCCCAAGTTACAGAAGGTTCAAACAGGAACTGGGAAAATGAAAATCTGCCCACTGTAATTGAAGACCATCTAAAGAATCTGAACATGCACGAGTCCATAGGACATGAGGAGATCCATCCATGGGTCCTGAAGGAATTGGTGGATGAAGCTGCTAAGCTGC
Organism: Ramphastos sulfuratus; assembly: GCA_013399055.1. Taxonomy (NCBI): domain Eukaryota; kingdom Metazoa; phylum Chordata; class Aves; order Piciformes; family Ramphastidae; genus Ramphastos; species Ramphastos sulfuratus. Next base: position 22,358 of record WBNM01025558.1, read on the forward strand.
TTTTCCATCATATTTGAAAAGTGATGGCAATCTGGTGAACTTCTCACTGACTGGAAAAGGGAAACATAACACCCATTATCAAAAAAAGAGTATGACTCTGACCCCCACAGCATCCTGGTCTCTAAGTTGGCGAGGCATGGATTTGATGGGTGGACCACTCAGTGGATAAGGAATTGGCTTGATCTTGCTCTCAAAGAGGGACGGTCCGTTGCTTGATGTCTAAGTGGAGACAAGCGATGAGTGAAGTTCCCCAGGGTCTGGTACTGGAACCAGTGCAATCTAACATCTTTGTCAGCAACATGAGCAGTGGAATTGAGTCCACTCTCAGCAAGGCTGCCACGAACATTAAGCTATGTGTGGTAGACATGCTAGAGGGAAGGGTCACATCCAAAGGGAAGCTGATAGGATTGAGAGGTGGGCCAATGACAATCTGATGAAGTTCAACAAAGACAAGTGAAAGATCCTGCACATAGTTCAAGGCAATCCCAAGCACAAATACAGGCTGGGTGGAAAATGGACACCACAAGCCGAAAAGGACTTGAACTCTAGGACCTCTCTCTCTTTGTCTCTCTCTCTCTCTTCCTGTGGTAATATAATTCCNCTCTCTCTCTCTCTCTCTCTTCCTGTGGTAATATAATTCCTTTCCTGCTCTCTTCCACTCTTTCTTAATGCGTTTCCTTCTCTCTCTCTCTCTCTCTCTCCCTCCCCCTTCTGTTCCTTCCTCTGTTCCACTCATCTTATCCTTTAATAAATAGCCTCACTTTTGATATTTTGCCTCATTTGTGCCTTAATTTCACAACATGGGAATGTTTAAAAATAACTAAGTCTCTCTTCTGCTCTAGATCGAGACACTAAGAGCTATTTTTCCTTACTATTAGCTAAAATACTGACATATTTTGGATTCAGTACTGTGTGAATGTTGATAATATACTGATGTTTTCAGTTGTTGCTAGGAAATCCAGGATTTTGCTTTTCCATGTTTTGCTACTACGCAGAAGTAAAAGAAGCTGGGGGAAAGTGGAGCCAAAACAGCTGACCCAAATTAGTCAGTTATTCCATACCATAGATCAGCATGCTCAGTATACTGGAGGGAGTTGGGGAGGGTGTGCAATTGCTGCTCAAGCATCAGTCAACAGGTGGTGAGCAATTCCATTGCGCCTCACTTGTCCAGGTTTTTGATTTTATTTTCCTCTTTTTGCTATATTCCTTTTCATTGTTATTATTGCTGTTATTACGATTATTACTATAATATTAATATAATATTGCTATTATTATTATTACTGTTGTTTCAAACCTCCTCTCCACTGCACCAGCACAGGAGGTAAGAGTGAATGTGCAGCTGTATGGTGCTTAGTTGCTGGCTGGGGTTAAATCATGGCAGAGAGCAAAGATTAACACCACATTCTGTGTTGCTCAATGTAATAGCTACAGTCAGTCATATTTAACACGTTCAGTATATATGTTCATATTTTGATTTGTACCATGTGCTAAGCACAACAATCATAATCTTGAAGGGGGTGAATGTTGAGAAAAGAACCAAAAGGAAAAACAGTATGGTGGATGCTAAAAAGATACACAATACCAAGGGAAAACAGAACAAGTTCACAAAAAGTGGAAGACCACAATGAATTATTAAATACACACTTACATACAGACAGCCCTGTGTCAGACAGTCCCTGAGCAGCAAATTGGTGGAGAATGGGAGAGCATTCTGGGATGTATCACTGTGTGCCTGCTCTCTTTTTTGCCCTGGTCCCTAGTGTGAGAGTCTAAATCATCTCTCTCTTGTTCGAATCAACAAAGGTAAAGATTGCCTTTGTTACCTTCCTGGACTCAGTCCATGTTCCTGGCCGAAAGCTCAGGGATGCAACAGCACCTTTGTGGGCTTCCCGGACTCAGTCCATGTTCCTGGCCCAAAGCTCAGGGATGTAAATCAACAGAGATACAGCACCTTTGTGGACTTCCCAGACTTCAGCCTGGCTTGAATACTCAGGATGTGTACACCTTACATCAGCTACCCTGAAGAGAAAAGGCTTCTGTGTATTTGAGGTATGGACAGGTAAGCAGCACAGGGAGGGGGTGGAAGCCCTCCCCAGTACCGCTGCTGGACTCATGCAAATACATGAGAACACACAGGAAGATGTCCTGGGGAGCTGCACCTGGACACTGATCTAACAAAACTGTTCGTGGCACTTGGTGCCATGGTCTAGTCTTGAGGTCTGTGGTAATGGGTTGGACTTGATGATCTTTGAGGTCTCTTCCAACCTTGCTATACTGTGATACTGTGATACTGTGTATAAAAAGACATGAGCAACGCCTGCAAAGATGAGCACCTCCAATGGAGTACCTCCACCAGAGCACCTCCATCAGAAGAATTTGAGGAACAACTCCCGCAGAACAACTCCAGAAGAAGAACTCCTGATGAACTCCACATAAGAACATCTCTGGGCCACACACACATCTCTTTCTCCACCCCCACCTCCATCTTCAGCTGATGTTCCCTGTTGTTCCCTCTCCCTCCCCCCTTCTCTCTCTCCCTCTGTTTTGTTCAACTTTATCCTTTAATAAATAGTTTCGTGGTGATATCTGGTCTCGCTTGCACCTTAATTTCACAACATGGAAATCTAGAAGAACACATCTTGCTCCTCTGGACAGAGATACTGTTAATCTCTGTTCTCTGGACCTTGACACCTAGGCACCCTCTTTTGGTCACTTTCCAAAACAGGATACAGGACTAACTGGATTGATTCAATGGATGCCACTATTACAGCTCAAAATCATTCTAATCTATGGCCAGTTTTATTTCATATATACAGGCCATTTTTTACAGAATGTCATTTATTTTTTTTTTTAGGATCACTTATAAAGCACACCTTGTTCTTCATCTTTTCTGTAGCTTTATCTTCTCACAAAACCCACTTCAGAAAGAAGTAGATATAGTGACCTAGGCAAAGCACATCAGCCTGCAAGCTCAAAATAATTTTAAGAACAGAGTCTTACACTTCCAGTGAAGTTCTCAAAACTAAAAGAAAAAAACATAATCCATGTCACTAAAAACTAGAATTTTCTCCCTTAATCTGTATTTGGAAGGAGACAAGCAAAATACATCTTAGAAGAACATCTGATACAGTCCTATGGATATTTCTCTTACCAATAGCAAAAATTTAGATGATGTTTTAGAAAACTAAGATTTGAGTAATAATCCACATAAAGAGTCTCCAAATATCCATGGAGTATCACATCATGCTCATTTAGCTACAATATGACAGCTGCTGTAGCCAAATGAGCATGTATTTGACAAGCATACCATCACACAGATGACAAATTGTCACTGCCTACAGAATCAACATTATTGAGATAATAACTGCTATACTATCTCATTTCACATTTAATTTAAACATTTAGGTTTAAAGATTTAAATTTCTCATTCTAATATGTTGTTTAGTGAATCAACTGCAGCCTAAATTCAGGATCAGATCCTAGCAGATCTGTGAGTTTCAAAGGCCCTCTTAGCCCAGTATCCAAGTTCCTTGAGAGTGCACAACAGAGGATGTCTGGAGAAGTATTCAGGGACAGAGCACTCAAGCTATGCTGGATACTCTGGTAGCTTCCAGTTTTCTACAGTTCATGGACCTTCTGAGACAGACTGAATATTAAATATCAGTATTTAATCTTTGTGAACATCTCTGTGTTTAAAATAGTTATATTTAATACCCCTGAATTCCTTTTTTTTAATTTCATCAATGTTTGTGATCATTTTAGAACCAGTCTAATGCCACAGCATCCTATGGCAGTGTGACCTACTCTTTATCTACCTGTTACATGGATAAACATCTGCTTTGTTCCATTTAATAATCATTCCTTCATTTTTTTTATGGCAACATAATTCATTTTCTTTATCATAGTGCTGACTTCATAGTCTTCTGTTATATGCCCCACTTCAATCTTCTCTTTTTCAGTCTGAAGAGTTCTTGTCTATGAGAATTATGGCAAGCAGTTGGAACTAGATGATCGTTGAGGTCCCTTCCAACCTTACCATTCTATGATTCTATGATTCTATGATTATTCTTCAAATAGAAACCATTTCATAACTCTGTTTATTTCCTTTCCATTTTTTTTTAAAGTTCTATTATTCCATTTTTAGATAAGCAATCTTGAGAGCAAAAGTTAATCTTAAGGATAAGGTATATGACTAGGGTCCTGGAAACAGGGATTGTATTCCTCTTCATGTCACAATTTTTATGCATTACTCAGTCTTCTTGTCTGTTGAATTTTGAGTAGCCATTCACTGCTAAATGAAAATATTCTTCAGAAAGAGAAAACATTTCTTCTTCTAGCATGTAGAATACAACCACTACAAGATAATCTGGTTTGGAATTATGTTTGAATAACACTGTGGCATGTGGTTAGCTTGTGTCTTTTTAAAATTAATTGAGCCTCTCCTATATTTGCATCAGACCTTTAATGACTCTCAAGGTGTTTCTGGGTACCTCATTTCTCCAATGTTTATCTCAAAAAAACTTTAGAAAAAGAAACAGTTTACAATGGCTTTGTACTTTGCCCAGAAAATCATGCATTTTAAATCATTGCCACATTGACCTCATCAGTGTTTATAAATATGTAAAGGGTGAGTGTCAGGAGGCTGTAGCCAGGCTCTGCTGGGTGATGCCTGATGACAGGACAAGGGGCAATGGGTGGAAGCTGAAGCATAGGAAGTTTCATTTAAACATGAGGAGGAATTTTTTTCACTGTGAGGGTGACAGAACGCTGGAACAGGCTGCCCAGTGGGGTTGTGAAGTCTCCCTCTCTGGAGATATTCAAAACCCACCTGGATGCATTCCTGTGTGATTTGGTATAGGTGATCCTACTGTGGCAAGGGGGTTGGACTAGATGATCTTTCAAGGTCCCTTCCAGCCCCTGGCATTCTGTGATTCTGTGACTTATGGCTATTAGTCTGATTCCTTTGTTTAACATGCAGTTGAAGTCACTATACCAGACATTGTGGAACATTGATGGCAATACTGCACCTTCGTAAGGAGCTGCATTTCAGTGGTTTTGAGCCCTTCTTTTTTTTTCTAAACAGAAGCTTTTCAGAAGCTGAAAACTTCCAAACTATAAATAATTCCAAACTACGAGTAAACTTCAACAATTCAAATGAAACAAAAATTCAATTATCTGGATGATTAAGTCAAAATAAACTCATCTTCCACTTAGGTCATATATGCCTGAGTATTACAAAAGTGTAAAAGCAGACAAACAAACAGTTCTCAATTTCCATGTTGCAGGTGAACTGCTTTTATGAGCAAGAAGAGCCCAGTACAATCAGCAAGTCAGCTCTATCCACAGAAACAACACAATATTAATGCATCAAAAATGCCAGTAGTTTTGGACAAGAAGGAAAAGGAGAAGTTCATAGCAGCATCTTCAAGGATAACTGCTCTGCTCACATACTCACTTCAACCTCACATCAGAGTGCCATAGTTTAACCATTCTATTTTCCTGGGTTGCATTTAATTTGATTTTCCACTTAGGGAATGACTGCACTTAATCGATTCCTGTAAGCCCATCTCAGTGGAAGAAGTGAGCTCTCCAAAATTCATCAGGGAAAAGCTAATAAACCTATTAGACCCAAACACCTCCCAGACATGGCCCAGTAAAGTTTTATTTCATTTTGAAATGAAAGATAGTGAAACAAGGCCTATTTGATGAAAGGCATAAATAAATAAAATACTATGGATGACTGGTTATAAAACTATAGAAAATAAATTTTAAAATATATATCTATATATACCCTTATATAAAGTAAAGGTTTGTGATGCAGCACACATTACAAATGAACTGCACTAAGCAGAGAATATTGTTATCAATTCTTTCTATGTAATGAAACAAAACATAACCTACATGAATGAATAACTACTTGAAAAATTCCAGTATTTTCCTTGACTTACTCTAAGATAAACTAGACAGGGAAGATTTCAGGATAATACCATTTGCAAATGTTGCAGATGTTATTTACTATTTTCAGGTATATTGTTAGCACTGTAAATATCAGTAACAGTCATACTTGTCATTATATTTGGTTTTTGTTTTTTTTTAACTCAGGCTTTTATTTTTGAGAATAAATGTGTTTAGGCACAGAAAAGTTACTTTTCAGAAGAAATCTTCCTGACCTAATATGCATGGCCTATATATGAAGAAATCACAGTACCACAGTATCACAGTATCACCAAGGTTGGAAGAGACCTCAAAGATCATCAAGTCCAACCCGTTACCACAGACCTCAAGACTAGACCATGGCACCAAGTGCCACATCCAAACGTGCCTTGAACACCTCCAGGGACAGTGACTCCACCACCTCCCTGGGTAGCCCATTCCAGTGGGGAATGACTCTCTCAGTGAAGAACTTTCTCCTCACCTCCAGCCTAAACTTCCCCTAGCACAGGTTGAGACTGTGTCCTCTTGTTCTGGTGCTGGTTGCCTGAGAGAAGAAAGCAACCTCCTGCTGGCCACAACCACCCTTCAGGTAGTTGTAGACAGCAATAAGACATACATGTTTCACACAGGATTTCTTTCTCCACTGGTTGCCAAGAGCTAATAAGCAATTGAGTTCATGTGCCTCTCCTCTAATCCTTGAATCTTTACAGCCTACAAAATACATTTTGCTTTGCAATGAACAAAAGGCTGTGGGGTTAGCTGCATTCAGAGCCTACTTTACAGAGGATCTTAAAGTAAACTGAGATAGCATCTCAATTCCTTTATAGAGTCTTCCAAAGGATTTTTGCTTTTCTTTTTTTTCCCCATGAAACAGTACAGCTGGCTGATAAAACAAAATTCTAATTCTAGCTTGTTCACTTTGCTGTGAATTCCACTCCTTACCTGCATCTGCAGTTACCTACATCTGCAAGTGTCCCACACCTATTTATTCATGAGTGGGACTTCCAAAGACACCTTCCAGATCATCTGCTCTACTTAACCACTACTAATCATAGAATCATAGAATCATAGAATGGTAAGGTTGAAAGGAGACCTCAAAGATCATCTAGTTCCAACCCCCTGCCATAGGCAGGGACACCTTTCACTAGTACAGGTCACTCAAAGCCTCCTCCAACCTGGCCTTGAACACTTCCAGGGAGGGAGCAGCCACAACCTCCCTGGGCAACCTGTGCCAGTGCCTCACCACCCTCACTACAAAGAACTTCTTCATAACATCCAGTTTCAATCTCCCCTCTGCCAGTTTAAACCCATTGCCCCTTGTCCTGTCATTGCAAGACCTTGTCAATAGTCCCTCCCCAGCCTTCCTGTAGGCCCCCTTCAGACACTGGAAAGCTAATAGTTCTAATAGTTTAATGTTTGTATTTTGCTGGTTATTTTTTAAGTGTTCTAGAGTGCCTGGTTTTCCTTCTGTGTAATACTTTCCATGACTGTGTGAAAAACCTGTTAAAATAAGTTATGTGGCAAGATTAATATTGATATTTAAAAAAAAAAAACAAAACTATACTAATTGAAATAAAATCCATCATACCATTACACTTCTATAAGAAAATTTAACAGCCTAGATATTAGCATAACATAATGGTATATTGTATGCCTTCATTTAGGATCATCTGTAAGGCATATGGTTTATTTTTCCTGTTCACTTTGGGTTTGCTATAGTGAAAAGAAACCCACTGAATTTGGTTTGTTACACAAATATGTATAGCAAGGCATAAACTGTACTACAGCAACTTCATCCATGTGACAAAATATCATCAAAATGTCACTGAGGAACAGTTAATAGATACATTGAAATTAAATTCTAATTTCTATCCAAAAATCTAATTTCTGTTCCAAAAAGGAACAGTAACTGCTTGAAATATATGCATTGAAACAGGAACTGCTTGAAATACATGCATGGATGGGCTCTTAAATTTTATAATACCCCCTGAAAAACTAGATTAAGGTGTAGTGGAAAACCTTGCACCAGTGAAAGTATAGTAATTAATAATGGAAATATTAAGAAATCCAATCCAATACCCTTCTAAAAATACTTCCTTTGTGTCATTAACCTTGTCAGTCATTCCTTTAAATAAATCTCTGTTTAAAAATAATGTAAAGAAGGAAAGGTGCAAGGGTGCACTCCTGGAGTGACTTCATAAATTGATTAATATTTTAGAAATTTTACTCTGATTAATGAGAACAAGACAGATGAAATATGTGAACTGAAGATATAAATGTACTCTACCTATTTATACTACCATTTTTCAAGCTGTCTTTTCTGAATATTATTTAAAATTAAATATCCTATACCTTGCATGGGATCTGGCAACTTGAGAAGTTTTTGGTTTGGTTTTCTTTCCACTCATATGACAAGGTCTTTTATCATATTTTTTTCTGAAAATAAAGAATTGGTGTTCTATTGTTCTAATTTAAGACACATTACATGTTTAATACTACACATTCAAAGTAAAAAATTATTTTAGCACAACCTTACTGACACCTATGCCGATCTTGAATGTACAATGTCTCACCATAGGTGTATCCCTCCATTTCTACTCTAAGGGAGATGAATTGGAGTACTGTGTACAGTTTNGTACTAGACCAGGGCACCCTTACCCGCAGCCCATTGTAGTGCCAGGATATTAGTTGCATTACACTTTTTTACACTACTGTCAGTGTGTGAGACAATGACATATCACAAGAACCGTAACAGATGATTTAATGAAAATCTAGCACATGCAGTTCAAAATATAGTGATCACTCAGTTTCCATGGGTTTATTTTCAATATTTAAATAGTGTTCTGACTCCGGAAAATATCTAATATTTTAAAATAAAGTAAAAAAACATTTTTTTCCTGTAGGCAACGAATATCACTATGTCTTTTTCTCCTACACAAAAGTAAACACACAATTATTTCAAGCATAGTTTTATCTTTGAAGTTTCACTTGCAAAGCAGCAGTTGTACAAATAGGACAACTGGAGGTGCTTCTTTATTGTGAAATATGGTACAGAGTTTGTAGCAAAAGTCTTAAAGTTTTATTGCTTTTTTGTATCTTACATTTTTGGTGGGTTTTTTGAAGGTTTCATATCAGGACTAAATCTACAACTCATATTACTGAAAAGTTACAAATAGATCATTGTCACTGGTGACACAAAATAAATCTATATTGAAAACAACTGGAATTTCATGTACATGAAAGCTACAACATATAGGTGCTTATAATTATAATCTTTTAACCCAGTTTCTTTTTTTTGTCTCTCCCTATGGAATTCAAAGTACTTTGGAAAGTATTTGACATTTAAATTTCAAAGGATGCCCAAATCCAGTAGCTGAAGATGAAACTTCAGATTAAAAAAAAAAAAAAGAAGAAGAAGAAATGAAGCATTTTCTGAGAGACAAAAGTAGTTTGTACTTCAATCTTCAATGATTCTGATACCTGGTGCAATGGAAAAGCTGAATCATAGAATCACAGAATGGTAAGGTTGGAAGGGACCTCAAGGATCATCTAGTTCCAACCCCCTGC
>WBNM01025559.1:1610-28537 GCA_013399055.1 Ramphastos sulfuratus
AGGTTCTGTGATCCTGCCTTGGCAGGAGGGTTGGACTCAGTGATCTCTGAAGGTCCCTTCCAACCTCTAAGGTTCTGTGATCCTGCTTTGGCAGGGGGATTGGAGTCAATGATCTCTGAAGGTCCCTTCCAACCTCTAAGGTTCTGTGATCCTGCTTTGGCAGGGGGATTGGACTCAATGATCTCTAAAGGTCCCTTCCAACCTCTAAAGTTCTGTGATTCTGTGATCTGAACTCTTTTGATGTAGCAGAAGAGTTGTGCAGGGAACTCTTCAAAACTGTCAGGCTCGCAGATGTAACATTTTGAAGAGGTAGAAAAAACCAAACCCTTTAGATTAAAACAAACTTTTTTTTTTTTTAAAAAAAAAGTTTTATTCATAAAATAGGAATAAAGAACAAGGAAGATTAACTGTTGCCTTCTTGCCTTCTGGGAAATACATCAGCCCATATGCCTGACAGGAAACAAACTCTTTCAGCTGTATGGCAGCTGATGTTGGAAGGCTCTTAAGATAGTGCAGCACTGACCTCCTGTGTTTCAGAATGTAACAAAATAAGCATGTGTGGAAAAAATTGTCTTGCAGTTATGAAAAAGCACATTGAGGACTCTTTTGCTGAAGTGCAGGAAAAGAAACTTGTAGTGGTGTCTTCTAGCTCAGCATTCTGAACATGCTCAGCTGGGACTTCAGGTTTATCCTGCTGAGATCAAGCAGCATAGAGGTGGTAGCTTTTGCCTGGAAATGATGTATTAGCCTCTCTGTTTTCATGGGAACAGGAGAATCTGTAGGTTTTGGATCCTACTTTGATCTTTAAAGCCTTTATCATCCCAGTATTGTCTCTTTTGCAGTCTGAGGGGTATATGTGTGTGTAGTCAAGTTAGATAAGCAAAGAAAAACCCAAGTTGGAATTAGATGAGGAAAAAGGCACTCATAAGTGAGGCTGCTGTGAAGCTCCTGAGTGTAGTCCATCTGCTATTTATTTCCTATTAAATGTTTTTGGTTTGGTTTTTTTTTTGCTCTTGCCACTCTGTTCATTTTGTTTCAAGCTACTTTCCATTTGTTTCTAGCCACCTATTAATAACCTGTCCTTTGTTTTTTCACTTTTGCCCCTTATCATGCTTTTTGGTCTCTTAACTTGGTCTCTGATCTCTTCTAGCAAGGATTTTTTTTGCCTGTACTCAAATGACAGAGTTATCTGTCAAACTCCTGCCTGTTTCATCCCCAAGATTTTGTTCAAAAGTTCATGTTTGCTTTTGTAAAACAAATAAGGAAAGCTTTGTCTTGGACTCTTTTTTTTTTTCTTTTTCCCCCCTCTGGAAACCCTTGGCTGGGCAAAGTAATTGATTGTTATGTCAAGATGCAGCGGAATCCAGCTCAAGAAGGATTGATTATGAGCATAAAGGCTCCCTCTCCACTGAGGGGGTTAGGGGGTGGGGGAAGGGAGATTAAAAAGACAAGCAAAAGAAGGCAAGCACAGGAGAAAGGTCAAGAAGAAAAAGCTGTAAACATTCAGGCCTCTCAAAAGTGGGCTTTAAAGGATTGTGGCAAACAGACTTTTTTTTTTTCTTAGAACAGATTCTGCGTTCTTGCTAATTCTTGTGGGATGTTTGTGTGCTGATGTGATAAGGGTTGGACAAACAGCTCCAGTGGAGGTAAATCCACCCCTCAGCTTCTCAAAGTATTCGTGGTGTGGAGCATATAAAAAATGTCCATGGCTTATTGTGGAGGGTTTGAAACCCTTGCAGGGCTTTTGGGTGGTGTCTTTTATAGTTGTAATTAGTTAAGGCTATAATCAGTGAGATAAGGAAAGGCTAAGCATTATATCTGCATCTCTAACCTGTAAGCTTAGGACTGGGAATTGGCTAAGTCAATTCCAAGAATTGTTACAGTTCTGAAGTGTGGTTTTTTTTTTTATGCTGAGTCTGTGTTTTGTTGGGCAAGCAAAAGAGAATAAATAGGTGGGCTCTGAATGTGCTGCAAAAGGGTATCCAGGAGCAAGCTTTGCTCCAGCCTTCTGCATTCTCCACGTTGAAGGTCTGCTGATAATGTGAGTGATGGCTCAGCAGGGGCCTGAGAAGCTTTTCTAAACCTCATCTGAAGTCCTCGTGCATCCCAGTGTGGCTGGAGACAGCACATCTGGCAGCATTTGCTTTGGAGCAGGGGTTCAGGATGGTGGCACCGTCTCCCGGCGCTGGCTGGCAGAGCTGCCCTGGCACGTGATGAAGCACACACTGCATCCTTTCATAGTGTGGTCCAGCATCTGTAGCCCTGCACACTCCCTTCAGTTCCTGGCAGAAATTCCAGCTGAATCAGCTGGAACTGCACCTGGCACTTCCATCGTGCTATGGTAAAAGGAACAGATTGACCTAAACCCCAGATTTATGTGGATTTAGTTGTGGGACTCTCAATAAACCCAGAGCTGACTTGAAGGGCTGTAGATCACTTTGAGGGGGGGGAGATAATATATGCTGTGCTTGGGTCATTTCTGCATTTTTTTTCTGATGGAAGAGCAGTGTCTTGTTTTGCTTACTGGGACTTTCTGGGTGATGGGATATGGCTGTAATTTCTGGAATAGTGGGATTGCTTCAGTGCAAACTGAAGAACCCATACAAAGCTTGAGGGAGAAGCTGGGGTTTCTTTGGGCTGTGCTCAAGTTTGCTTTTTTTTTTTTTTTTTTTTGATGTTTAAAGAAGCAAGATGTGGCATGGAGTTCACAGAGGATTTCAGGCTGCACTTAAAAGTAAGTTGGAATTTGTCTGACCTTTTTCCCTGTACATTCTTTCCAGAGCGTTAGGTGGCTGAGGTCAAACCGAAATGTGTCACTGGTCAGTGTCTGAATTTAATTAGTAGGCAGAAACTTGGAGAACTCTGAAGTGCAAGATGCTTGATCACCACCTACCCCTTACAGAATGTGATCTGTTTGTGTTTTTCTTCCATCAACTGGTGCAGTTTCCTTGAATATGTTTGTCTCTAAATTCAGAGTGTAAACGTGGGAGATGGTAGAGCAAACTCTTGTACTACCTGGCTGCTTCCTCAGGCTGGTTTGTGACATTCAGGCATTGGAATGGGCTGCCCAGGGAGGTGGTGGAGTCACCGACCCTGGATGTGTTTAGAAGTCGTTTGGATGTGGTGCTTGGGGATGTGGTTTAGGGTGAACCTTGTTCAGTAGGGTCAGTGGTTGGACTTCGGTGGTCCTGAGGGGCTTTTGCAACCTGAATGTTTCTGTGATTCTGTGATGTGCAGTGGTTTAGGAGCCCAGTGTGCAGCTCCAGACACTGTGAGCAGTCACCACATTTGCTGATCTCCTTAATTCCTGGAGAAAATTGGGAGCTCAGATTTATAAATCAACACAGAGAAGACAGATGTTCCTATGATGTACTCCTAAAGACAACAGGCTGCTGGAGAGGGTTATGATGAGCTCTGGTATAAATACCCACTGACCAAAAAAAGCAACACTTTTAGCTAGTTGAAGATGCAGCCAAAACACAGCAGTAACACTCTGCACCTTGATGGCAAATAGAACTCCAATGCTTCTATTTCTACAGCTCAGTCTGCCTGGTTCCTTTATGTGCTGCTATGGCAGACTTAAAGAGCTCCAAGAGTGATGTTCTCCCAGCTTAAAACACTCAGCAAAAGCTCAATTAAAAAAAAAATAGTTTTTCAATAGTTAGCATATCAAAGAGATCAGAAGTAAGAAATTCTAGGAGATTAAGTGTGCCTGACAGGGGTTTTAGTAAAATAATCCAACTTTTATATCATAAAATAATAGTTACTCAGGTTGGAAGGGACCTCAGAGATCATCTACTTCAGCCTCCCTGCCATGAAAAGGGATCCCCCACAACTAGATCAGGTTGCTTAAGGCCTCATCCAGTCTGGCTTTGAACACCTCCAGGGAGGAGACATCCACAGCCTCTCAGGCAACCTATTCTGGAGTCTCACCTCCTTTGTACTGAAGAACTTCATCCTGAGATCCAGTCTAAACCTGCTGTCCTTCAGTTTAAACCCATTCCCCTTTATCCTGTCTCTATACACCCTTGTGAAAAGTCCCTCTGCAGCCTTCCTGGAGGATCCTCTCAAGTATTGGAAGGCAACTCTGAGGTCCCCCTACCCAGTCTTTTCTTCTCCAGGCTGCACACCCCCAGCTCCCTCAGCCTGTCCTCATAGGCTCCAGCCCTTGGATCATCTTTGTGGCCTCCTCTGGCCTCACTCCAGCAGCTCTGTGTCCTCCTTCTGCTGGGGACATCAGAACTGGAGGCAGGATTGGAGATGAGGTCAGAGCAGAGCCAAGGGGCACAATCCCCTCTCTTGCCCTCTGCCCACACTGCTCTGGCTGCAGCCAGCACACAGCTGCCTGCTGGGCTGCATGAGGGCACTGCTGGCTCCTGGGGAGCTGCTCATTGATCAACACCCCCAAGGCTTTTTCTTTCAGAGCTGCTCTCAAATTCCCACATTACCAAAACTACTCTCTAAATTCTTACCAAAAAGCAATTTAGATGTGGCCTTAAATTCCTAAGTCTTCAAATATTTGCTGACAGGCATAGCAGCACAGATCTATGCCTGCTTTTTCCCTGTCAAAAAAAGAAGATCTTTTATATTAATTATTGAAAAGGAAACAAAATGTAATAGATTAGCTGGAAGTGCAGGATTATACCAAGAATGTTTTCTCAGGTGACTTTTGGCTCTTTCTCTGAAGGGCTCTCTGCACCATCAGTCACCAGTTCTCTGAATTCCTGAGTTGCTTAGCAAAGTGATGGGTGGCTGAGAAGAGAGAGCTGTTGGGCTGCTGTTAAGCACTGTTCCCAGGGTGGTTATTTTTGTTGCTCTGCTGAGACCTCACCTGGAAAATTGTGTTCAGTTTTGGGCTCCTCAATTCAGGAGAGACAGGGATCTGCTCCAAGGAGTCCAAGGGAGGGCTGCAAAGATGCTGAAGGGGCTGGAGCACTGCCCTGTGAGGAGAGGCTGAGGGACCTGGGGCTGTTTGCTCTGAGGAAGAGAAGATTTAGAGGGGATCTAATCAATGTTTATAAATATCTGGGGGCTGGGAGTCAAGAGGGAGGGGACAAACTCTGCTTAGTTGTGCCCTGGCATAGGACAAGGACCAATGGATATGAATTGCAGCACAGGAAGTTCCACCTCAACGTGAGGAGTGACTGATGGAGCTGTTTGGTTTGAGTAAGAGGAAGGCTGAGGGGAGACTTCAGTGCTGTGTACAACTACCTGAAGGGACATTGTGGATAGACTGCTGCTGGTCTCTGCTCACAGGTAATTGGAGACAGAACAAGGGGGAATGGCCTCAAACTGTGACTGGGGAGGTTTAGATTGGACATTAGGAAAAAGTTTTTCACAGAGGGAGGGGTCAGGGACTGGAGTGAGCTGCCCAGGGAAGTGGTGGAGTCCCCAACCCTGGCTGTGTTTAAGGGTGGTTTGGATGTGGTGCTTGGGGCTATGGTTTCAGGTGAATCTTGTAGAGTAGGGTTCTAGGTTGGACTTGGTGATCCTGAGGGGCTTTGCCAACTTGGATGTTGCTGTGATTCTGTGTGATTCTTGACCGTAAGGGTCCCAGAGCCCTGGCACAGGCTCCCCAGAGAGGTTGTGGAGTCTCCTTTTCTGGAACCTTTCCAGCCCTGTCTGGATATATTCCTGTGCAACCTGCGCTAGATTCCATGATCCTGCTCTGGCAGGGGGGTTGGACTGGAAGATCTGCAGAGGTCCCTTCCAACCCCTAACATCTTGTGATTCTTTGATCAGTAGACAGGGCATTGAAGCTGTGGTGCTTCAATTAACACTGCTTTGTGCCCTTGGTAAGTAATGCCAGTGCAGAGCCCTCCACACCAGCTTAGAACTGGATTCCTCTGGAATGGCACAGGGTGTGAGGTGGGGGTTGGTCTCTTCTTCATAGTGTCAGATAATAGAATGAGTGGAAATGGCCTGAATTTGTGCCAGGGGAGGCTTGGGTTGGATATTAAGAAATATTTTTTTTGCTGCAGGAGTGGTCAGGGATTGGCACAGGCTGCCCAGGAAAGTGATGGAGTCACCATCCCTGGAGGTGTTCAAGAAACCTGTAGCCATGGTCCTTTGGGATATAGTTTAATGGCCATGGTGGTGTTGGGTGATGGTTGGACTCATTGCTCTTAGAGGGCTTTTCCAACTGAAACCATTCTGTGATTTTTATGCAGCCCAGTAACAGCACAGCTTTACTTCCAGCTTCCTGACATTTACTGGAGATTTCTTCTCACTCTTGTCCCTGCTGTGTCCTTTGAGCTCAGTTCAGCAGGACACCTCTTATTAGCTCGAACTAATCACAGCTTTAGTTGGCATTCACCAGAAATGACTGATTTCAGATTATAGACTCATAGAATGGTAAGGTTGGAAGGGACCTCAAGGACCATCCAGTTCCAACCCCCTGCCATAGGCAGGGACACCTCCCACTAGCACAGGTCACTCAAGGCCTCCTCCAACCTGGCCTTGAACACCTCCAGGGAGGGAGCAGCCACAGCCTCCCTGGGCAACCTGTGCCAGTNCCCAGCTGCAGGACCTTACACTTGGCCTTGTTGAATGTCCTGAGGTTGGCCTGGGCACAGCTCTGCAGCCTGTGCAGGTCCCTCTGGATGGATCCCTGCCCTCTAGCAAGTCGACTGTGCCACACAGCTTGGTGCCAGCTGCATACTTGCTGAGGCTGCACTGATTCCTCTGTCCATGGCACTGACAAAGATGTCAAACAGCACTGGTGCCAGCACTGACTCCTGAGGGAACCACTTGGCACTGGTGTCCAGGTGGACATTGTGCCCTTGATCACCACTCTCTGCCAGAAGTTTAGCTGGCAGGTGGAACTGGGCAAAGCAAGCTTGCCCAAAACACTGCTGCTGAAAAGGAGAAGTTAATACAAGGCAAATGGAACAAAAAACCAAACAAGTTTTATCAGTCAAGAGTTATCTCACAGCAGAGTTGTGTTTAATCTCCTTAGTGCATGCCGTGGTTGTGATGACAAGTTTCTGCACATGTGCTGTGATAAATGGATGCCATTCTTTGATGGCAATGATTACATTGTCCACCTTGGCATTTATGGGAAACAGTTGCATTTTAAAGCAATATTTGATCTTCTCACCATGTTTTCATCCATTGTTTTCTCTGACAGCTGAAATAAGTCAAGTGGCAGAGGCCAGAACAGTCTCAGGTTGCTGAAGTGCTTCACTGCTTCAATTTTCAAGTTAGATTCCTGTGCCCTAGTTGTTGTTTTTCTGTTTCTGCTCTGCTCATTTCATCTCTTAAAATGTAAAAGCAAACATTTTGCTCGAAAATCTTTAAAACTCTGCCTGCAAAGTTGCATTTAGATATGCTCTGGGTGTGTATCACTAATGTTCACAAGCCCCGGGTTGTGTTAATTGCATACTGCATGTATGCAAATGAGGTCTTTCACGGAAGCAAACGACCCTGCAGTTTCTTTGCTCTCCCCCCATCTGAGGAATCAACCTTGCTTATGCTTTGTCTTTTCAAACAGTAACTGACCTTAATTTGGGATGATGACAACAACCATCTTGAAGTAATGAGACTTCAGAGAAATCTTAAGTGCTTTGTGCAGTTACCACTATCTTTGACCCAACAGAATTCCAGATGACATTTCAATATGATTTCTTCTTCATCTAATTGTGGGTGACAGGTCAATGGATGTGAGCCTCTGGTTTGCTCCTTTGTATTTACCTACAGCTCTGGCCCCACTGCTCTTTCCCTCTTTAGTTTAGTTTTCTGTGTGGAGTTGGCAGTTTTGTAATCTGCCCCTGCAGCCCTGCCCCCTGCAGCGTGTGTCGAGGAGCTGGAGGGGAGGGCAGTGACAAACTCTCAGCAAAACCTCCATGATTCAGATGTAACAGTAAAAGAATTAAGTCCCCTGCTGTTTAGTTAGAATCCAGGGTGGCTTTGGCTTTTAATTTTTGTGTTCATTTGAATGAGTTGCCATACATTTGTCAATGCTGTCCACTTGCTGGATCCTCTTTGCTTTGTGGTAGCTTTTATCTATCTAGTTGTGTATATTTTAATGGTTACCATTTCCTATTTCTGTCTCATCTGATACTGGTGCTATTAAGAAAACTCAGACCAGATGGCTGCCAAACAGGGAAGCCACCTGCTATTCTGGCAATGCCAAATATCTTTCCCCCTCCATTTTTCTTTAGAAAATTCCTGGGACAGGTACAGGATTTTCTGAGTATCCCAAGAATGTTTGCATGCAACCAGAGAAATATCCCAAATCCCCTCAAGTTTATCCTTGCAGTTCTCTTCTCTGCTGTGTCCTCTCTCTCTCTCAGGTGATTCCATATAATCATTGAATGGTTTGGGTTGGAAGTAACCTTAAAGATTACCTAGTTCCAACCCCCCTGCCATGAGCAGGAACACCTTCCACTAGCCCAGGTTGCTCAAGGCCTCATTGAACCTGGCTTTGAACCTTTCCAGTCTTGGAGCCTCCACAACCTCCCTGGGCAACCTCTTCCAGTGTCCCACCTCCCTCATAGGGAAGAATTTCCTCCTAGTGCCTAATCTGAATCCAGTTTCTTCCAGTTTGAAGCCATTCCTCCTTGTCCTGTCGCCACATGCCTTTGTAAAACGTCTCTCTCCAGCTATCCAGAAGGCCTTCCCATTGTCCCACTTCCATTTTCCATCTGAGCCCTGTGCTACCTAACTCTCAGGCACACAGTTTGCAGACCTTGCTCCATTGAGCTGCCTCTGAGCCTGACCTCTGCTAGTTTCATCACCTCTAAAGCCACCCATGCTGCCAGTATGGGATGAGAAGCTGCCAGTGCCAGCAGAATCCAACAAGGTGAACCTGCCAGGAGTCCTCCAGGAGCTCCTCCCAACTCGTGAGGCTAAGACTAGTGCA
Source organism: Ramphastos sulfuratus (assembly GCA_013399055.1). Classification (NCBI taxonomy): domain Eukaryota; kingdom Metazoa; phylum Chordata; class Aves; order Piciformes; family Ramphastidae; genus Ramphastos; species Ramphastos sulfuratus. The sequence continues at coordinate 10,474 of WBNM01025559.1, forward strand.
TACCAGGCGAGTGAAAATCCACCTTGAAAAAGTAGTTGTTTGGCATCTGCAAGGCTTGTATCTAATCTCTCAGTTTAGCTAACTTGAATTAGCTTACTAATTCAAGTAAGCATGTTGGGAAGCTGTTGTGCAACTGCCAGGAGCTGGACTTTTTCTTGTTGTTGCAGCACTTGAGTCCTGTGGGCGTTGGATGAAATTTTCTGCAATAGAAGACCACTTCAGTGTGCTTAAATGGATCTTCTTTTGGCACCTATGACTTCTGCAGGCTGGCTGCCTTCTGCAGAATATACTTCTCTGCACACTGAACAAGGCAGACCAAAATCTCTGCCACCTGTAGGATGTGATGTATCCTGAGACATTAATAAGGGGAGATCATGCTGGCTGAATGGAGTCTAAGTCTTCTCCCTTCCTGATAAATCTCTAATAAATAGGCAAACCATTTTGTATCAAAGACAGTTAGGATAGGACCACAGACTTGGATTGGTTGGAAAAGATCCTTAATATCATTGAGTCCAACCATTCCCTGACTCTACTAAGGCTGGGGCTAAACCATGTCCCTCAGCACCACATCTCTGCCTCTTTGAAACACTTCCAGGGATGGGGATTCAACTGCTGCTCTGGGGAGCCTGTGCCAGTGGTTGAGAATCCTTTCAGTGAAGAAATTTTTTTTTTTCTCATCTCCAACCTAAACCTNGGAAGAGACCAATGCCACTCCTGGCTGCAACCTTTTTCCAGGGAGCTATAGAGAACCAGAAGGTCTCCCCTCAGCCTCCTCTTCTCCAGACTAACCTACCCCAGTTCCCTCATCTGCTCATTACCAACCCTGTCCTCCAGACCTTTCACCTGCTTTGTTGCACACATCTTAGCCTAATCTTTCAGTTACTTTGACATTGTGTGCCAATCTTCCTCTTCCCTTGTACAACTATCCCACTCCAAAAAGATAAGGTTGTCTTTGGAGAGTTAAGTTCTTGCTTGTTAGAAGTGAGAAAAATAAACAGTGTTTAAAGTTGACAGAGTTATTTTCACCAGTCTACTTTGTTTCATGAGTAGAGGCTTTACAGTAATGGTCTGAAATTGTGACAGGGGAGATTTAGGATATTAGGAATTTATTTTTTTTTTCTTCATTCATGAGTGGTCAGGCATTGGAACAGGCTGCCCAGGGAGGGGGTGGAGTCACCATGCCAGGATGTTCAAGAAATGTGTGACCATGGCACTTTGGGACATGGTTTAATGGCCATGGTGGTGTTGGGTTGACAATTGGACTGAATAATCTTAGAAAGCTTTTCCAATCCAAACAATTCTGTGATCCTAGGATGATAAAGCTCATCCGTGGAGCTGCTACCAGTACCTAAAAGCAATCAGAAGGTGGGATGGATAAAGATTTAGGAATGCCCTTTCTCTCTTTTATAGGAGGCAATGACTTCTTTCCTAGTTTTCTCTGGTCATTAAAGGGGCAAAAAGCCCACAGCCCAAACTGAACCTGTGGCCATTACTGCTTGAAACTAAACTCTTTGATTTTCTTATCCATTTCTAAGGAAGTCTTGAGAAAGCAGCCTGGGAAGGCATTTAAATAACAAAGATCCTTCTTTAATTTGTCACCTTCTCTCCACCAAGGGCCAAGTCACAAAGGGAGCAGTTTTTACAGCTGGGGTGATTTGTAACTTCTCTTTCTCTCCTCATTGCTCTCCTCCTACTCCTTGCTGTTAACTCAGGTCTCTGGTAAGAAATGCAAAGGAGGGCCCCTGCCTGCTCCTTCAGGATGCTTTCTCTTCCCTTTCTGAGGCATTCAGGGGTTTGCTGCTGGCTTGCTTCCTTTTTCAAGTTTTCACTTCTTTTTCTGGACCAATGTAACTAATTTCTTGATCCTCCTTTTTCTTTCTGCTGTTTTCCTACGTGCAAGCAGGTCCTGCTGCTAGCCCCCAGTTTTTTTGTGCTCTGATCCCAGCCCAGCCAACTGTCACATTTCAACCTGCAGGGAACCTTCTGGTACTAACATTCCTGCCTTGTTTTTGTTAGGAGGGCATCTCTCCCAACAAATCCCTGGCTGTTTGAAGCAGAAGTCATGTGTATTCAGTAGGAATGAATAATGGATGCATTCAAAGGGTACCTTGCCCTTCTCCTCCCTTTGCACATCATAAATACCCACTCTTTTGGGTTGGTTTTCACGTTGCTCTCCAGGCACAGCTTGACAAATAGTGGTGATTCAGCTCTCCATTTCAAAACACTCTGCTGCATGCAGCTGATGGGTTTCTGTGTCTGGAAACTGATCCTGCACGGAACTCAGGGCTGGTATCCCTGTGCAGCTCTGGAGTTCTGGAGATTTAGGAAAGTGGTTACAAATTTATTTCCAAGTTGCTCACAGAAATGCAGCAGGAGCAGGAGATGTGTGGATAATGTGATGGGGAGCGTTGGGGATCTGGACAGAGTTCAGCTCACCTGGCTTTAGATGTCTTTTTAAACTGTTTAAAGATATTTTGCAATGCCAGGACAAGGGGCAGTGGGTTTGAAGTGGCAGAGGGGAGATTGAAAGTGGATGTGAGGAGGAAGTTGTTTGCAGTGAGGGTGGTGAGACACTGGCACAGGTTGCCCAGGGAGGTTGTGGAGCACAGAATCACTCAATGTGATCAAAGATCATGTTGGGTGATTCTGTGCTCCACAACCTCCCTGGAGATGTTGAAGGCCAGGTTGGATGAGGCCTTGAGTGACCTGTACTAGTGGGAGGTGTCCCTGCCTATGGCAGGAGGTTGGAACTGGATGATCCTTGAGGTCTCTTCCAACCTTACTATTCTATGATTTTAGGTATTTTTAAGCTGTGTTTTTACAATTTAAGGTGTTTGAAAGATAAGTATTCGTAGGCTTATGGAATGGTTTGGGTTGGAAGGGAGATTAAAAATGGTCTGGTTGCTATCTTCCTGCTATAAGCAGGGACACCTCCCACTAGCCCAGGTTGCTCAAGCCCTCATTCACCCTGGCCTTGGATATCTCCAGGGAGGGGGATTNGTATTTTAATCCATTTTAAAGATTGGCCTTTTAAAGATGGTTTAAATCTGTGTTTTTCAGGATGAGCTGAGCTGTTCTTTGAAAATGCCTTCTTCTCTCCACTCACTGTCCAAGTGTGTTGGTTGATGAGGCTGTGTGCAGGTGACATCTGCTTTTTGTCCAGTGTGCCCTCTGTTCCTGGCCAGTAGTCACTGGCTGGGACAAAGGCTACTTTAAGGGTGGTTGTGGCCAGCAGGAGGTTGCTTTCTTCTCTCAGGCAACCAGCACCAGAACAAGAGGACACAGTCTCAAGCTGTGCCCGGGGAGGTTTAGGCTGGAGGTGAGGAGAAAGTTCTTCACTGAGAGAGTCATTCCCCACTGGAATGGGCTGCCCAGGGAGGTGGTGGAGTCACCGTCCCTGGAGGTGTTCAAGGCACGTTTGGACGTGGCACTTGGTGCCATGGTCTAGTCTTGAGGTCTGTGGTAGTGGGTTGGACTTGATGATCTTTGAGGTCTCTTCCAACCTTGCTATACTGTGATACTGTGATACTTGGATTTTCCTGTTAAATGTAGCAAGCTGTAGCTGAGGCCCCAAAAAAAAGACCCCATATTTGAAAACCAGGTATGGAGGGTGCTTTAATTAGCTTATCTCAGTTTCAAGTTGCTACAGTAAGAGTCTGAGGAGAAAATGTATTTGATGGGGGTGGGATGAGAGGTCTGGGTGTGCTTTTATTGCCTGTTTTACTTAGATAACTGACAGATGGAATGACCTCAGTTCATCAGCACTGCAAACCTAGCCCCAAGTTATCCTCTTCTCACTCTGATGCTTTCCCTTGAGCATCTATCCTTTGGGGCTTCGAGTTTCAGGAGTCTGTAATGGTCCAGGGATAACAATGCTGTTTGACATCTTTGTCAGTGCCATGGACAGAGGAATCAGTGCAGCCTCAGCAAGTGTGCAGCTGGCACCAAGCTGTGTGGCACAGTCACTTGCTAGAGGGCAGGGATCCATCCAGAGGGACCTGCACAGGCTGCAGAGCTGTGCCCAGGCCAACCTCATGACATTCAACAAGGCCAAGTGNTCTTGCAATGCCAGGACAAGGAGCAATGGGTTTGAACTGTCAGAGGGGAGATGGAAACTGGATGTTAGGAGGAAGTTGTTTGCAGTGAGGATGGTGAGACATTGGCCTTTGACATCTGAGCTCAGCTAATGTGGCTGTAATTTTGCCATTGTTTGGCTCTCTGGTGTTTTTAACACTTCCACTGTGCTGGGTGTTAAGCTGTTTGGGAGGTGCAGTTACAAACATGAGCTTTGCCTTCACAGGAGGCTGCCTACACCCTGACTTCTGTAAGAAATTGTTCTTTGTGATTCACCTAATGGACTGCTCCAGAGAGCAATGCTTGTGGTGATTCAGTTCTCTTTGCAAACATCTCCTGATTACTTTTTGGAACATTTTTTGGGACAAAACAACATTTTCTGTGATTTCCCCCCCCCCCACACTTCTGAAGCTGAAATTTCTTCAGCAGATCTGACATTCAGAGTAGAAAACAAATGGAATTTTAACCACACATGGCTGTACTCTCTGCTAGGTGTTTTCTGGTATGAAACCCCTTTTCTTAAATGTGTAATTTTCCATCCACCTGTCTGCTTTAAAGTGACAAACAAAATGAAGAATTTAGAGTCTCAAAACAATGGAGTTTGCTGTCAGGTTCCACCTAGAGTTTAACTGAGACTGCTCTGTGGGTGCCAAGCTGCAGGGATTAGTTTGGAGTTGATTCTATGGACTTCTTACATCCAACTTTTGGAAACAAAGTTCCTTCTAAAGCACCAAGACAGCTTCATGGTTCCCTCAGTAGCTTGGAGTATTACCTTCATTATCAAGTAGCTGAGAGCTTGGAGGGCAGGAAAATCTGAAGGATTTCAGGGTCTGCTTACAGTTAACTGGAAGAAATAGGTAGTGCCTCTGCCCTGTCCTTGGTTACACAGGGGCAGGGCACTGACTGCATGAGACAAGGGGACACAGGGTGTGTGCAATGGGCATGGCAAGATTAGGAAGTGTGGGTTAAGTGAATGTTCAGTGGGGTGGATTGATAAGTGGCTGAAAGATTGAGCTCAGGGGATTGTGGTCAGTGGGGCAGTTCAGTTGGAGGTCTATAGGCTGCTGCTGGTTTGGCTGAGCACAGCTCTGCTGGATAAAGCACTCTAGATGAACAGACCCAAAGAGTGATGCTCAATGGGGCTAAATCCAGCTGGCAGCTGGGCACAAGTGGTGTGCCTCAGGGCTCAGTGGTGTGACCACTTCTGCTTAACATCTTTCTTGATGACCTTGATGCAGATACAGAGAGTGTCAGAGGTGAGTTTGCAGATGACACTAAGTTGGGTGGTAGTGTTGATCTGCAGGAGAGTAGGGAGACTCTACAGAGGCCCTTGGATAGATTGGATCCATGGCCAGTGTTAATGGGATGAGTTTCAACAAGGCCAAATGGCAGCTCCTGCACTTGGGTCACAGTGACCCCAAGGAGTGCTGCAGGCTTGGGGCAGTGTGGCTGGAAACTGCCTGCAGAAAGGGACCTGGGGGCTGTAATGGACAAGCAGCTGAACAGGAGCCAGCAGTGTGCCCAGGTGGCCAAGAAAGCCAAAGGCATCCTGGCTGGCATCAGAAATGCTGTGGCCAGCAGCAGCAGGGAGGGGATTGTCCCCTTGGACTCTGCTGTGGGGAGGCCACAGCTGGAGGCTTGTGTTCAGCTTTGGGCACCTCAAGACAAAGGTGCTGTGGAGGTGCTGGAGCCAGTGCAGAGGAGGGCAAGGAAGCTGTGAAGGGCCTGGAGAGTAAATGTGGTGAGGAGAGACTGAAGGAGCTGGGGCTGGGTAGTGTGAAACAGAGNACCATGTGCAGCAGTACAGCTGAGGGACTGACCTGCTGGAAAGCAGCTCTGTGGAAAAAGATCTGGGAGTGCTGGTGGGCAACAGGATGACCATGAGCTAGCAATGTGCCCTTGTGGCCAAGGAGGCCAATGGCATCCACAAGTTGAGGCCATTTCTTCTTTCTGTCACCTGATACTAGAGAAAAGAGACCCAACCCATCTCACTCCAGCCTCCTTTCAGAGAGTTGTGGAGGGCAATGAGGTCCTTGCTCACCCCCTCTTCTCCAGTCTAAACAACCCAATGAGGTCTCTGCTCACTCCAGACCCTTCCCCAGCTTTGGTCTTTTTCATGTGCTGGCTTCTGCTGCTTGTTGGTGTTTGATTTGGTTGTCTGTTGTGAAATCTGGCTACAACTTGCACCTTTAGTTTGTGTTACATTTTCTGGGGCCAGTCTTCCTTACATCCCATGTATTTCTTAGATCAGTGTTTGCCTGGATTCTTTGTGTGCATTTTCTGCAACCTTTGGACCAATAAGACCTTTGTAAAACTGGAAAATTTGTCAGGTTTGGTTCTCAGAATGAGAAAAGGAAATTTGGGAGGGGGGATTTATTGGGTGGGTTTTTGTAAGGAGGAGAGTGTTTGGGGTTGCTTTTTTCCCCACCTAGAACTGCTATTGTGGCTGCCTCTCTTTTCTGTGGATGTACATTTTTGGGTTCTATCTTTCTGATCCCCAGGTGGGCAGATGCTTCTGAGCCCTGCTTAGTGCTAAGAGCCAGCTAAAGGATGCATGACCATGGTTTGCATGGCTCTGATCCCAAGCTAACATATCCTGTCTCTCAGTGGGATTTACTAGCTCAGTTTTGATGCCCTGGACAACCAGCAGTTACGCATTTTCTGACCACCTTGGAGAGGAAACAGAGCAAGCTCATATGTGGTTGTGATTTACTGTGTGCTTCCTTCAAAGCACACAGCTCTTGAGCTCTTCATTCTCCTGGTGGTTGCTTTTCCTTTCCGATGGAGGGAGCAGCCAGACAGTGACTGCACGTTTAGTTCAGACCCTGCAGTCCCAGCTGTGTTCCAGGAGATTTCAATGCTTCAGTTATAGATTTGCTATCTTTTGTTTACCTTTTCTTTCTTGTGCCCTTTAGATGTGCTTCAACGGGTGCTGGCAGCTCAGCAGGCAGCTGTGTGATGGCTGCACCCAAAGTAGGCAGAGCAGCAGCTCAGGGAGGGGATTCTGCCCCTCTGCTGAGACCCTACCTGCAGCACTGCCTCCAGTTCTGCTGCCCCCAGCGTAAGAGGGACATGGAGCTGCTGGAGCAGGTTCAGAGGAGGCCACAAGAAGCCTGTTCCTTATGGGGACAGGCTGAGGCTGTTGAGCCCTGGAGAAGAGAAGGCTCTGTGGAGACCTCAGAGGGGCCTTCTGGGTGCCTCGGAGGGGCCTTGAGCAGCAGACTTAGCTGCATAAAAATAATTTGCTGGGCAGAAGCATTTACACAGTTCCAGCAGAAAGAGCTTTTGCTGGAGTGGAGCCTGGGCAGGGTGTCTGGACATAAGCCTGTTGAAACAGTCTCAGCTCAACCCTCTCTTCAGTTGTGATTTTACTTGGACCCAGCTCCTGTTTGGATGCTGCTGTGACAGATCCAAGTGGAGGACTCCATCTTTTTCTCATTCTGAAATTGTTGATCTCTCACTGCCTCCAATTTCCTGTCCCTGCACATCCCAGGGTCTGGAACACTTTTGTCTGTGCTTTTGCTGCGAGCTGCTCTCACCATATAAGAGACCACATTACAGAGGCATTATCTGCAGAGATGCTATTTATAGGTTTTCATTTGCACCCATCCAACATTTTAACTGTTCTGACATGGTTTCCAAGAGTTTTGTTTGTTAGATGTAGTTTGATGGCAAATCTGGGAAGGTCCTCAGGGAATTACAGCGCAGAGCTTTGCAGATGGTTAGAGACTTGCTCAGATGCACTCGACAGGGTAGCACAGCCAGAGTTGCTCAGTGTTGGAATGGAGTGTGCAGAAAGACACTCTTTAATGGTACTGGTGGCACTTGAACCTCTTAGAGTCATGGAATGCTTTGGGTTGGAAGTGACCTCCTAAGGTCATCTAGTCCAACTCCCTCTGCACTCAGCAGGGACATCCTCAACTAGATCAGGTTGCCCGCTCCCTGTCCAGCCTCACTTGGAATATCTCCAAAGATGGGGGCTCAGCCACCTCCCTGGGCAACCTCTTCCAGTGTTCCAGCACCCTCATAGTAAAGAACCTGTTCCTGACATCCAATCTCAATCTGCTCTGTTCTGGTTTGAAGCTATTGCCCTCACCCTGTCACCACAGGCCTTTGCATGCTTCTTGTAGCCCCCTTCAGATACTGGCAGGTTGCTATTAGGTCTCCCTGGAATCTGCTCTTCTCCAGGCTGAACACTCCCAGTTCCCTCAGCCTGTCCTCGTTGCAGAGCTGCTCCAACCTCCTGATTATTTTTATGGCCTCCTCTGGACCTGCTCCATCAGGTCCATGTCCTTCCCGTATTGAAGGCTCCAGAGCTGGATGCAGTACTCCAGGCGAGGTCTCACCAGAGCAGAGGGGCAGGATCTCCTCTCTCCATCTCTGGCTATGCTGCTTTTGATGCAGTCCAGACTGCCATTAGCCTTCTGTGCTGCAAGCTCACCCTGCCTGCTCCTGTCCAGCTTCTCCCCCACCAGCACCCCCAAGTCCTTTTCTTCAGAGTTGCTTTCCATCACCACCTCCCCCAGCCTGCATTGACAGTGAGGATTGTTCTGGCCCGGGTGTGGGACCCTGCACTTGCTCTTGTTGAACCAATTTTGAGTGACCAATGTATGTTGAAAGAGAAAGCAAAAATCACGAACCTTGAGGATTGGGATGGGCTGGACCAACTGTATTCTACAGCCTTGTGAAACTGCAGTTCTGTGACTTGGGGGTATTTTTTCCTGTCTGGTGCCATCATAATAGGAAGTGCTTGCTGGTGAGATGAGCCTAAGCCAACCTTGAACTAAAAGCTTGGTGCATGAGCTGGATGTTTTCTGGCTGTCAGTTGTGTAAAGAGAAATCCTGATTGATTTTTTTACTGCTGCTCTGCCATGTGTTGCACAATCTAGATGTGTATAAGGAATAATGCAGGGGATAGAGGAAGCAGAAGAAAGGTGTTATGGCTAAGATGACTGAATCCATCTGTGGAGATGTGGGTCCTGACTCTCTGATCTTAGCTGCAGAATTTTGTTTGTTTCTTAACAATGACTTAAGATTTTTTCAGATTTCATCTTGTTTCTTTGTCCTGAAATTGGCCTGTACAAGGAACTGAAGTCCAGAACTTGAACATAGTCAAGTGTGAGGAATCTGAGTGTGAGCAGCCTGAGCCTGTTGTGTGTTTGTGGAATTGAAGCTGTTTTTCACCTCAGTTTGGATAGTGTGGATAATGCCATTCCTACTTTTCAGGGTGCATTATGAAGGTTGACTAATTAATGACTGTGATGAGAGCTATAAAAAAGAAAGGCTCCTGAGGAAACTAATATCCCTGCCTTGATGGTGGGATTTGAATAGTCTGGTCTAACAAAAGGAGACATGCACATGAGGAACCATCTCTGCTGTGTGCAGAAGAAAGCAGGGAGCCTTGTCCAAGAGTAATATATGAGTGCCTGATTAAAGACAATGTCCTAATGCATATGTGCAAGTGGGAAAGATTCAGTTTGTCCAGGCAGCCCATTCCCTAATTTATGGATGTTTGACTTTGCCATCTTCTAAATACTCTTTTCATGCAGTGTGTGTTGTTGCTTCCCCCCCCTGCAGGTTGTTGCTTTTTCTCCTGCCCCCAGGTTGTTGCTTCCCCCCCCTGCCCCAGGTTGCTTCAAATGGGAAAGAGTTTGGTAGACTCCTCATGAGCAGAGGCTGGAATGTGAGGCTGCCTGTTAGAAGACCTTTATCTGTAGTTATTTCTTGTGTGGAAATGAGGGCTTGATGGCTGCTGGGTTGGCATCTGCAGTTCTGTGGTTACTGCTCTGAGAGTGAAGAGACCACAGGGAGTGATCTTCCAGCAGTACTTGGAGAAGTTGAGCCCGTGGCACCCACAGAGGAGGCAGCTGTTTGGGTGCTGGGGAATTCTGTCTCTCTTTGGGGATTGAGGTGGGTTAGGAGCTTCCCTTCCCCACTATTTGAAGTTTACCAGACTGGTTCAGAGGGCATGGAATTGCTGTCAGCTCGTGGCTTGGATGGCAACACTCTGTATTGGGTTAGGAACTGGCTGGAGGGCCGAGCCCAGAGAGTGGTGGTGAATGGTGCCACATCCAGCTGGAGGCCGCTCACTAGCGGTGTCCCCCAGGGATCAGTACTGGGCCCCATCCTCTTTAACATCTTCAGTGATGATCTGGACGAGGGCATCGAGTCAGTCATCAGCAAGTTTGCAGATGACACCAAGCTGGGGGCAGATGTTGGTGGGTTGGAGGGCAGAAGGGCTCTGCAGCAGGACCTCGAGTGCCTGGACAGATGGGCAGAGTCCAAGGGGATGGCTTTCAACAAATCCAAGTGCTGGGGGCTGCACTTTGGCCACAACAACCCCATGCAGAGCTACAGGCTGGGGTCGGAGTGGCTGGAGAGCAGCCAAACAGAAAGGGATCTGGGGGTGCTGATTGACACCCGCCTAAACATGAGCCAGCAGTGTGCCCAGGTGGCCAAGAAGGCCAATGGCATCCTGGCCTGCATCAGGAATAGTGTGGCCAGCAGGAGCAGGGAGGTCATTCTCCCCCTGTACTCTGCACTGGTTAGGCCACACCTTGAGTACTGTGTCCAGTTCTGGGCCCCTCAATTTAAGAAGGACATTGAGGTGCTTGAGCGTGTCCAGAGAAGGGCAACGAGGCTGGTGAGAGGCCTCGAGCACAAGCCCTATGAGGAGAGGCTGAGGGAGCTGGGATTGTTTAGCCTGGTGAAGAGGAGGCTCAGGGGAGACCTTATTGCTGTCTACAACTACCTGAAGGGTGGTTGTGGCCAGCAGGAGGTTGCTTTCTTCTCTCAGGCAACCAGCACCAGAACAAGAGGACACAGTCTCAAGCTGTGCCAGGGGAAGTTTAGGCTGGAGGTGAGGAGAAAGTTCTTCACTGAGAGAGTCATTCCCCACTGGAATGGGCTGCCCAGGGAGGTGGTGGAGTCACCGTCCCTGGAGGTGTTCAAGGCACGTTTGGACGTGGCACTTGGTGCCATGGTCTAGTCTTGAGGTCTATGGTAATGGGTTGGACTTGATGATCTTTGAGGTCTCTTCCAACCTTGCTGATACTGTGATACTGTGAATTAAGCTGAAGCTCTATTTATAGCCTGGCAAAACTTAGAAGCATACATACACAATATATTTACAAGTATTTACAACTAGATACAAATTAGAAATAATAGAGAAATCCAAGCTCCCTCCTGGACAAAGGAGACTGCCCAGAAGGGCTCAAAGCTACACTCTCTTTCTCCCTCTCTGTCTGCCAGACAGACAAACAAAACAAGCAGCAAAGCTTAGATTGTTTTCTCTTAGCCAAGATTAATGGAAAGATGTTAGAGCAGGGTTAAGAGGAAGTGATTAGGTGCAGCAACACAGACTAGACTGAGAAACATTGCTTATATTTTGGCTTTTTATCCCTCTCAGCAAACCAATGAGTGATGTAGACCTCATCTTTATTTTCTTTTCGCTACCAATGATCTAATTTATCTCTTGGAAATATTCCAATTAGCCACAAACCAGCACAGGGAGGCAAGCTTGTGCTGTAAGGGCTGGAAGACTTTCACAGGTGCTTTCTGTACAGGCAAAAGGAATTGCTGCGTTGCTGGGGGGCACACTGTGGCAAATGAAACCAACCCTGTTCTTCTGTGTTCTCTCTTCTGCAGGTAAAATACAAAAGAGACTTTGAAGAAAGCAAAGGAAGAGGGTTCAGTATTGTGACCGACACGCCAGAGTTACAAAGACTGAAAAGGACTCAGGAACAAATCAGTAATGTATGTGGCTGCCACCTAAAGTGCTTGTAGGTGGAGAAGTAGTGTGTCTCAGAAAAGGTGTGCTTGGGGGTGCTGCTGCTGAAGGCTATGAGAGTGAGGAGTCTGATTTTGGTGTGTGTCAGATTTGGAAGTGTGTGTACCTGGGTACCACGGACCTGTACAGCACATGAGCAGAGTGTGTTCACCTCTCCAGCTTTCAGCTCAAAGCATTTTCTGTGCTCAAAGCATTTTCTGTACTAAAATGGTTTGACTTTTTGTTTTGTTTTGTTTCCTTAATAGATATTTTTTTTCCAGCAAGTGAGAACATTTCTGTAACACTTTATTGGTGCGTAAATGATATAAATGAGATATAAAGCCACAAAGTTTTATCTTCTATTATTTGTTTTATTTTGTTTTTTTCTTTAGCAGGTTGTCAAAATTCGTCTAAACTGGCAAAGTGGAGTTTTCTGAAAGCAGATAAAGTTGTGATTCTGATTTTTTGAAAGCAAAACAAGCTCCAGTTCTGAACCACGGGGAAGGAGTGGCAAATAGCAGAATGTAGGCATGTGCTTGGTTAGCTTAGAGTTTGAATGTAGACTGCTCTCAGGAGTAGGATTTTTACAGCTGAGACTCTTCCTCTTTTCACCAGGAATGTTCTTTGTTTCTGTTGTATTCCCTTGTCACTGCATGGTGGAATATTGGGGACCATGTAGTGCACATCATACATCTGAAAGTAAGAACTAATTTGAGCTAGAAATGATACAGAATCAATGTCATTAACTTGTCTGTCATTCCTCCTGGTTGTTTTCCTGCTGCAAGAACTCATCTCCAAAGGTTGTTTTGTGTTTTTCTTACTTGATTGAACCCCTCCTTGCCCTCATGAAACACCACCATGACATCAGAGGCACCCTTGTGTGAGTACCAGCAGAGGGAAGTGATGGTTTATTTACTTGAAAGAAACAAACAAAAAAAATCTTTCAGGTTGGGCTGTGTTTGAAGACAGTCCCTGAAAAGTACTACTTTAGCCCAGCAATGGAGATGCACCATTTACTAATGAAGATTTTGATGTCCAGAGCTGCTCTTTGAGGTGAAAAATGAGGGCTCATTCCCTGGAGCCTTGGCCAGTGGGGAGAAGGAGTTCATCTAAGAGCCGTGATAAGGTGAGAACAAAAGCTCATCTCTTCTGTAAGTGCTGGGGCTGACTGAAGTCCTTGGGTTGTGAGAGTGAAAGATGTGTTCTTCAGCATGGCAAAAAGCATGGCCATTAAGAGTCCCATTTGGGGTCTGGGAAACTTCAGTGAGTCCCTGGTTTTAATCAGCTGTATTTTTTTTTTTTTTTTTTTCTTCCTCCTTTTTTGGTTGTTGTTCAGACCAGGAACTGAAATTAGGTCTTCTCATGACCTACATAGCTTGCTGGAGTTAAGAGTGATTCTTTTGTGTGGGGTAGTTCTGGAACACATCAAGGAGATGAAAGGAGCAATGCCCTGATGAATACTTAATCCCTTGCACGGGTCTGCTGTGCCAGAGGAGCGCCCTGCTGCCACGCTCAGCCTTGGATATCGGCACGCTGAGAAATGGAATTACACCTCCCAAGCACAGTACCCTCAACATCAGAATATAGGACAGCATGACACAGCTCTCTTGCACACTCTTCCTTTCTCTCCTTCAAAGCTCATGTGGGAAAAGGGCAAAAAAAAAACCCAAGTAGTTGTTTTGTGAAATAGGAAAGTTTTCTCCCCACCTCTGCTTTTGAGTGGAGCCAGAGGATTTCTTCTCTAGCCAAAGATGTTGGTATGATTTATGATACCAGAGGTATCTCCCTGCCTTTTTCAGACCCGGAAAAGTAATTTTAAATGTGAAAACTGTTATGTGGTTTCATTTTTCTCCCCTGATACTTGGGTATGCCACTCCTGTCTCTGTGTTCTTAGCTGCCCAACCTCGACAATGCGGAGCTGCTTTCCTTTTTCTGATGGCTGTAGCTGACAGAGATTCCAAGTCACAGCCTCTGTTGGAAATAATTAATCCTGAAAAGTGAAATGGAATTCTAAAATGTGCACCACAAAGTAAGTTGCATCTCGTTTATGCTTACACTAAAATAATCTGATTTACAACAGTATCTCCTAGAGAGATAATTCTGTGTAGGCCACAATTTGAATCTCACCAGAAACCTTCTGTGCTAGAGAAATGCATTCCACACAGGATAGTTTCTGTATTTATCAGCTAAACATCATGGACTGGAAGGATCTGATGGAGGTTGCAAGATACTGAAAGGTAAGCCCTTGAATGATTTGAGAGCAATTTGCCTTTCCCTATGGAGCAAAGTGACAGCATATATTTGTCTTAATTTTCAGTTTTTGGTTGGATTTCACCCTGAAACTTCCCAAAGAAGCTCTTTGAAACAAAGTTGTGACTGCTTCATTCAAGGGGTAAGTGAGCACAGTTATGTGTTCTTGATGGGGATAATGAATCCCAAGCACAACTCCAGGCTGGGTGAGGAATGGCTGAGAGCAGCCCTGAGGAACAGGCCCTGGGGGTCTGGGGTGATGCAAAGCTCAAGATGAGGCTGCAGTGTTCATGCAGCCCAGACAGCAACTGTGTGCTGGGCTGCAGCAAGAGCAGTGTGGGCAGCAGGGCAAGGGAGGGGATTGTGCCCCTTTGCTCTGCTCTCCTCAGACCCNTAACTGTTAACTGTTCTTGATGGGGTTAATGAAAATTAATGCTGATGGATAGGATTTAGCAGGAATCTTTGGAACATGTTGGCTTTTTGTCCTGATGTGAAGTGTTGCAGCCTACATGAACATTAGCACAATACTCTGACATTTAAAGGGATCTCTCCTGCTGTCAATGTAAAGCTCCTGAAGAAAGGAAACTAGTGGGAGTAGAGAGTGGCTTGATGGAGTGGGTTGGATTTTTGGTTGCTATTTTGCTCCTAGGAAGCCTTTCTCTGAAGATGTAGACCAAAGGTGTGGACTGTATTTTGTGGCTTAGTGGATGTGTCAGGAGTTGCTTAGAAAGGAATGGCAGTGGCCCCGGAGTGCCATCTGTTTGAACATTAACAACTGGATTCTGTAGATGTACAAAGTGCTGGTTAGAATTGTGAAGCCTTTCTGGGTAGGTTTAGAGTGGATATTAGGAAAAAGTTTTTCCCAGCAAAGAGTGGTCAGGCATTGGAATGAGCTGCCCAGAGAGGTGGTGGAGTCACCAACCCTGGATGTGTTTAAAGGTCGTTTGGATGTGGTGCTTGGGGATATGGTGTAGGGTGAACCTTGTGGAGCAGGGTTATCAGTTGGACTTGGTGATCCTGAGAGGCTTTTCCAACCTGAGTGTTTCTGTGATTCTGGGCAGCCTGGGTTCAGCAGCCCCAAATGACAACTGTTACAGCTTCACAGCATTGATTTAGCTTGGCAAGTGTCAATCACACATAGCAGTGTGCTAGGCTGGATGGAGGTAGGGAATCAAAGAATGGTAGGTATTGGATGGGGCCTCTGGAGTGCATAGAATCAGAGAATGGTCTAAGGTTGGAAAAGACTTCAAAGTTCAGCCAGTTCCACCCCCTGCTATAGGCAGGGACACCTCCCACTAGAGCAGGTTGCTCAAGACCTCATCCAGGTTGGTCCTAAACACCTCCAGGGAGGTTGTGGAGCACAGAAGCACAGAATGGGATCTGTGCCAGTGTCTCACCACCCTCACTGCAAACAACTTCTTCCTAACATCCAGTTTAACTCTCCCTTCTGCCAATTTAAACCCATTCCTCCTTGTCCTGGCATTACAAGACCTTGTCATAGTCCCTCTCCAGCCCTCTTGTAGCCCCCTTCAGATACTGGAAGGCTACTATAAGATCTCCTGGAAGCCTTCTCTTCTCCAGGCTGCAGAGCCCCAACTCTCTCAGCCTGTCCTCACAGCAGAGCTGCTGCAGCCCTCTGAGCACCTTGGTGGCTTCCTCTGGACCGGCTTCAACAGTTCCATGTCCTCCTTGTGTTGGGGACTCCAGAACTGCACACAGAGATCACTGAGTCCAACCCCCTCACAAGGAAGGTGCACCTAGAGAAGGTCATACAGGAACACATCCAAGTGGGTTTTGAATGCCTTCAGAGATGGGAGATTCCACTGACACTCTGGGCAGCCTGGTCCAGCAATTAAGGAAGTTTCACCTTATGTTTAGGTGCAACTTCTTATGTTCAGGTTTGTGCCCATTAGCCCTTGTCCTGTCACTGGGCACCACTGAAAGAAGCCTGGCCCCATCCTCCTACCACTCACCCTGTGAGTATTGATAAGCATTGATGAGCTCTCCCCACTCCCCCCACATAAACTAAGCAGCTTTTTACTGCTACCTTTGCAAGTTTTTTTTTTAGCATGACTGAGCAGGCATTTCAAAATGTAAACAAATTACTACAAATGAATATGTGTGGAAAAGTTCATAAGTATTATTAGAAGTATATCTGTTTAGAATTATTATGTAAGGTTAATATAATCTGCAATGCATGCAGATGTCATTGTTCCTTGGCTTTGGACACATAGTGAATACACACAAGATTCATAGAATGGTTTGAGTTGGAAGGGATCTTAAACATCAGCTGGTTCCATGGGCAGGGACACTTTCCACCAGCCCAGGTTGCTCAAGGTCTCATCCAACCTGGCCTTGAACACCTCCATGGAGGGGGCATCCACAACCTCCTTGGGCAACCTGTTCCAGTGTCTCACCACCTTCACTGTAGAGATTAGGAAGAAATTCTCTCCTCTCTGCCCTCCTCAAGCCTATACTCAACTCATTTCTCTGTATGAACACTATAAAGGTTAATTCTGTTTAAAAGACTTTGCAGTGTTTTGGATCCCTCTGAGATTTTTGAGAGCATTTTCAGTAAGACTCACACTGAATCATAGAACACTTCCAGTTGGAAAAGACCTCAAAGCTCATCCAGGCCACCCCTTTAGTAAGCACTGAAAGGTCAACAGGTCAACACTAACCAATGTCTGTAAGTGCCAGGTCCACACCGATGCTTGAACACCACTGGGAATGGTGACTCCAGCACTGCTCTGGGCAGACCATTCCAATGTTTGAGAACCCTTTCAGCAAAGAAATACTTCCTAATATCCAGTCTGAATGCAAATATCCTCAAAAAGCAAGCAAACCCCATCAAAATTTAAAGAGATTTTGCCAATAAGCTGCCTATGGATCGATGTTATAAGGAAAAAGTGAAGGTGGCAAAAGGAAGAGAATAAAGATGATGGCAAAAGTCTCTTTACTGATCCTATCCTGACACGTGGCTAAATGAAGATGTGGGAAATCAGTCTAATAATATTTCCTTTGGGGAAATGGAACACTTCCAGCAGTTTGCAGCAATGAGCTGCTGCTTACTGCCTCTGCACTTTCATGTCAAGATATATGGCCTGAAGCATGTTTTGTCCTACGTGGAAGAAGTTGCTCTTTCTGAAGTCTGGTCCTGGTAAATGTCTGCAAAGTCTAAAGCAAAACAGGTGTCCCCACAAATTGATGGGGTGAGAAGCTTTCATTAAGATAAAGGCCAGTGCCTGGATAGTGAAGGGTTGTTGGCTTAGCTGCATGGCTGGAAGGGTGCATGGAAGCTTTCCCAGTGAGTGCCCTCCTTACTCTGGGAGCCTCGTAAGCATTTCTCACTTCCACAGAGATGCTGTTCTGAGCTGAGGTCATGTGTGAGCAGGAAGCAGCAGACATCTGCCCTGCTTCCCTTGGAGAGCCAGAAGTGGAGTCATGCAGTTGGTTCCTATGTCTGTGACTGCTCTTCTGGGAGGTTTGGGCAGTGCAGGAAACGAAAGCTACACCTTTAGGTAAAAAAAAAAAAACAAAAGAAAAAAAAAACTTCAAAACAGATTACATCTGGTTTGCAAAACACTTTTCCAAGGTGTCCTGTTTTGGTGAAGACCTTGAGTTAGGAAGGATGGTAGAGTTAGTAAAGTGAAGGTCAGTGAATCGCCTGTGGAGGATGAAGGTTGTCAGCCCCAGGTACTCCTCACAGAAGTTAGTAAAGGCTGCACTGGATGCAGAGGCAGAGCATGGAACTCCTGTCACATTCTCCAAAGCAGTGTATGAGCAAGGCCATGGATTCATTCTCCTTAATGACATCACAGGATGTTAGGGGTTGGAAGGGACCTCTGGAGATCATTTGGTGCATGTTAGGCTGCATCAATAGGCCAATTGTATGAGACTCAACAAGACCAAGTGCTGGGTCCTGCACTTGGGTAACAACAATCCCCCACAGTGCTCCAGGCTTGGAGCAGA
>WBNM01025561.1:7209-35084 GCA_013399055.1 Ramphastos sulfuratus
GACCTCAGAGATCATTTAGTTCCAACCTCCCCTTCCATGGGCAGAGACATATCCTACTAGACCAGGCTGATTAAGGCCCCATCCAACCCAACCTTAAACACTTCAGGATTGGAGACTCCACAACTTCTCTGGGCCACCTGTTCCAATGCATCACTACCTCATGATGAAGAATTTCTTAATGTCTAATCTAAATGCAGCTTATTCAAGTCTGAAGCCATTGCGCTTTGTCCTGCCATTGCACGCCTTTGTAAAAAGTCCCTCTCCAGCTATCCTACAGGCCTCCCTCAAATATTGAAAGGCTGCTATAGTGTCTCCCTGTGGAGCCCTCTCTTCTCCAGGATGAACCACCACACCTCTTTGTTTATCTTCATAGCAGAGGTGCTTCTGCCCTTGGATCAACTTTTTTGGTCATTCTCTGGACCCACTCTTAACAGTTCCATGCCCTTCTTGTGTTGGAGGCATCTGGGGAAACAAATTCCCAGATGAATAGTATTACACTGAAACATATTTCCCTCGAGATGTTGCCAAACCTCCATCAGCAAAGATCAGAAAGGAAGAAAGGTTAAACAAACATTTGAGATGCAGAGTATCAGCATAACCTAACACGGGCTGATACTACCCTGGGACAGCAGGGTACACTAAACTATCTCTTGAGACCTTCAAATCTATTTTTCTATGATTCTAAATTGTCTTTGTATGTATTTTTCCCCACAAAAGGCAAACATACATAGCCCAAGAGAAAGACAGTGTTTAGCTTCAAGATATAAAAGAAAGTACTTCTCTGGGTGGGTGGAAGTGGGAAAGGTTAAGAAATTCAAACATGGCTGAAATATTTTCAACACTGGCATGGATGTGTTTCCCACTGCTTCGAAAGTTTCAGCTATGGAAATAATTTGTGAAAAAGCAGCTTGCTTGTGGCTCATCCCATAGGCAGGAGCCTGTATGTTACAGGATGACTTCTATGTAAAGCTGTGCCTGCCAAAAGAATGCAGCTGAGCAAATAAGCACGGGTGCTTGCGAGCGCTCACATTTCTACTTCTCAGTGCATCAGTACTTCCAGTTATGAGCAAACCATGTGCACACAAAGGATTTCACCTCATACCACGGCAGCTGATGCACAAAGCACAGCTGCACGTACTGCCAGTGGCCTCTCCTCGCCATCTATTAATATGTATGGAGTGCAGTTTGGTGGACTAGCTTTAAAAGTTTCTCCAAGTAGAGAGGCAAGGAAGGAGGTATGACAGGAATTCTTTAACAGGTAAGAAGGTACACAGGAGGTGTTTTAATCTCTGCCTTTAAGGTGTCTGTCAAACCTTCCTGCAGACTGGAGGGCTTTCTGGTCAGCACTGCAGTTAGCAAGGCATGCGGAGCAGTGACCCCAGCCTCGACAGATCAGCGTTTGTTCTGGGAGAGCAATTCCAGTGTTGAAGTCTTTCAGGCTGGTAACAGTTTAAGTATAGGATATTATTCCTGCATGATTTCTAGAGTCAGAGACTTCTATAAATTAGACATGTCATGAAAAAAAACCTGAATTATGTGTCACATGGTGCGGCAGAGGGTGATATACAGACCTTTATTATGCAATAAAACAATTGTGTGCTGGGGAGATATTTATGGCTTCATCCTGTATGTCCTCATAGTACACTTTGGAAACATATAATTTAATACATACTGTATATTTTGGCTCTGTGTGTTTATATTTGAAGTAATGTGAACTTTATTCTCCAAAATCCCAGTAATATATCTGGATAGGTTACTGCATGGCACACTGGTAAATGCTACCAGAAGCCACACACCCTTGAAAGAGGCCACTTACTGCTAGTGACTCGTTCTGCACATTTCTCTAATATTTTTAAGTCAGAGCAAGCTTCCCAAATGCTTAATGAGTAGGCTCCAAGGCTTTAATTTTCAGCCAATCCTAACTTTATTATGAAAGTTTATCAAGTTATAAACACACTACTTCACTACGCTGTCATGTTTTTATAAAGTAGTTTATAAAAGGTGACATCTGGCAAAGAGGCAGATCTATAAAAATCATGCTGGTGGATGTAGTGTCATTTTTTCTGCCATCCTCCCAGAAAGAGTAATATTATTTTGACACACACATTCATCCCCACTGTCAAGCTTCTATTTTTATAGTTAGCTTACTGCACGTATCCTTAAGCTATACAAAACCTTTGGGCTAATGTAAAGAATGACATTTCTGCATATTTATTCTAACACTTATTTTAGGGGTTGACTTTGCCTGATAGGATTTTTCCAAGTACAATGTCATTTTCATGACAATACACTTAGTTCACAAACAACAAATAAAGATGCACAATAAGTCATGAAAGGCCAAATATGCACGGACAAGTTTACAGCAGCCCAGCTTGGCAAGCCCTACATTTGTCCTTCTTTAATATTTTATCAGATGTGTGAACTGTATGTTGGAGCTTAATGCAAACTTCAGTGTATGAAACATAATGAAATCTCTCTAGGACATTATAGACTCCAGCAGAGGATAATTTTAATACTGTGGAGTTTTTACCTCTAACACGTTGGGAAATAATTTTCTTTCAAAGACTTCAGCTTTTTCTACGTTTATGTGGGCTCAAGCACAGCCAAGATACAAGCAGGCAGAAGAGCACTGAAATTAGGAGGCTGACAAAGCACTTTTGTGGTTTAATTACAGCAAATAACTGATTAATCTCTGCTATGTCTTAGGCTATCTCCAACCTTAATGACTGCGATTTTAGGATCTGAATCCTCACATGCCACAGAAAGGTTGTTTCATCCGATTGTGCATAATGACTGGTTCTTTCCAGCCTTCCTCCAATAGAATAGATATTTTATTTTTGAAATGTGAAGCCTGTCATCATTCACCTTGCTGCAAAGCTGGAACTCTAGCTTTAAAGCACATCCACTATTCATTGCAAAGCCTTTTTAATGCCCTTTGCCAGTATTTAAATAAGGAACAGAAGTGTGTATTCACGTCAACAAGCCTAGAAATTGGAGCTATTTTGGTGCTTTTGAACATGACACTGATGTAGACAAAACCAAAAATAGGGGTAGGAGTCTATTAATAGCAGCATTATTCTGCCATCAAAAGAGTTCAATACTAGAACATTCCTGAGGAAGGATCATTATTGGCAGTTCACTAAATGATAATTTGGGTTAGAAGCAGCATTCTGATCCTCAGAGCCCAATCTTTGAAGCTGATTTTAGACTGTTCGATTTACACTGCTTTTTTTTACTGCTGTATTCAAACCAAAGAATCTCACAAATCTGCTAAGAAACCAATGTCACCCTCTGGATTGTTCACTATAATCATGCTACAGATCAAGTTTTGTCTAACTTGATTGATTTAGGTCAGAAATAAGGGTTCAATACAGTTTTTATTATTGTTGCCAGTGTCCTTTTGCAAATGCTATTTTCAGATGCAATTAACTACAACATCCCACTTTCTGAGATCCCAGTTCCACAGCTGCAAGAATGAATAGCCATATCTTTGCATCTGTATGATACCCCTACAAGCTTCAATTACAGAATCAGGGACTATTTTGCTTCCTAATTAAAATGACTTCTGAGCCATATAAGAGAAAGTCCTCAAGTGCACTAAGCCTGGAGTGTCATAGGATTTTGGCTTGTAGGGCACAAGTGAGGGGAAAGGAGAAAAAAGAAATAGGAACCTGCTATGAATAGGAACTCTCCCATGAATCCATCCTCACATCTGCTGCTGCAATGTTTTTTCCATCTTTATATACAAACAATGGTTAAAAAGAGGCCTTCAGAAATACCAGAATATATACCTAACTGTACTGACATTTATGTATTAACATACTATTGTCATCCAAGTCTCCAGGCTGCCTTCCCAAGGTAGTCATAGCTAAATTTGCATCCACATGCTTCCTTTGACCACTGTGTTGTATTTAGTATAGAAATTCCAACTATCCAATGCTATTGACTGCCTGCATTGCATATACATCCACTGAGGACTTAAAACAACCTTTCACTTCCAAACATTCTGGCTTGACTGGGGGAATCACTTCTAGAACCACTGCTCAGGAGTTCTGGCTAGAAGATTTCAATATCATCAAATACAAATCAGCAGGTTATGTTTGGATGGTGAGTAAGGAAAAGGGAGGGGCACATCCAGAGAGGTGAAAAGCATCACAGGAAGACTGGAGAGGGAATTCTGAAAAGCCTAGACTGAAAAAGACTTTGCTGGAGAGTCATGTAAATACAATGCAGTGGGAACACTCTTTATAGAGCTGATCTATTTTTTATTAGTTTTGTGGTGGGTTTGCATTGTAGTGTCATGGTAATCAAAAACTGGAAGTATTATTACCTAGAGCCAGCAATAAAGAGAATAGAACCTTTAATTTCAAACTATAAGATAACACATTGATTAATAACCATGGGATGATTAGTCAATCCAAGACCTTAATGCACAATGGAGAAATTCATCCATTATCTGTTCAATGTAATTCTTTTTTCATCTTGGAGACTTTAAAAACAACCAAGGAAAATTACTGTCCCTCAGTAAAGGCTTTTGAATTTCATATGCATTTAATTAGATAACTGCCAGCCCAAGGACAGGAACCATGACAAATAGTTGTTCTTTTCAAATTAGAAGAATAGACTGTTCAATGAGCAATATTGATGTTCTCTTGTACTGAGTTATACAAGAGTTCTGCTACTACTTCCTTTAATTTATCTAACCTTTTTAAACATTTAATGAGATTTTGTAACACGATTTTAGTTACATGTGCTAGCTGGTCACTTAAAAAAACCTGTTGCTAGCAGTACCAGGTACATACCTCACCACGATTTTCTTGGAATTAAGCATGAAAGTACAATTTACGTAGGAAAAAAAGCATTGGAAATTAAGAGGTCGTCTTTATGTTAGTAGAAAAACAACAGTTAATCCTGCTTAATCTGTTTAATTGCTTCAATAGCCATAATAATAAAGATTAGCTGGCCGTGAAATACTAACTATAAAACAAGGGAGGGTTGTTTTCCATTTCTGGTTTTGAGATGTTCTTTTCTGCTCTTGTGGGATGAGGATAGAATGGAGGAAAGGCTCTTTTTCAGGGTTTGTTCTTTGGGTTTACTAGGATTTTGGTGGTAGGTTGGCTTCTAAAAACTTTGCAGTAATAGCCTATCACTTTCCTTCCTGCAACACATAAAGACTCCTTAGCAGATGAGGGATGGTTTATTTATTCATAGGAAGTCCCCACACCTATTTCACAGGCAGCCAAGACTTGACCATCCTGAGTTTTGTACAAGAGTGCTTTGGTTTTAAATGGTCAATGGCAAAAAATAAGAGACAACTCCCAAAGAGCTTCCTGGAGTTTTTAAAAGCAAGTTAGAGTGACGTTGTGATGCCAGGCTTGTCCTACTCAGACACAGCAGAGAGGCAGGTTAAGGAGAGGCAGCAAGGAAAGTAATTCAGATAAAAGGCAAAAACAAACAAACAACTCTTCAGAATTCCAATAAATACAAACTCAAAGCCAAATACTCTCAAAATTAAAGACATTGTCTGGAAAAGCTAGAGACTTTTCCACTCAACCTGGTCCTGCCTAGCAGCCACTGTTAATGCTACTAATGAGCAAATAATTTCCCCTGTCATCTGCCTGTGCTATGCAGTAAGAACAGCAGCTCACAGCTTGTGGACTTAAGGGACTACACTACAGCACCTACACTCTGGGCACTGCACAGCTGGCATATGCCATTCTTGGTGTCTGCCTGAAATGATCACTCAAGAGAGGATTACAGCAGCTATCTCAGCCTGCAATGCCCTCTTGAACTGTCTCTTCCCAGCATTCCCCACTGCAGAGATAGGATTCTGGGTTCACCCTTGCAAAATCTTCTTTATGACTAGGAAAAGGCCATGCCTGTGCTAACTGCTGCCATCTGCAGCTGCCAGCCTGGCTTTAATTTAGGTTAAGTCAAAGTCAAGTTTAACCCGAAACCATCCCAGATCCACATCTTGCTGGGGGGTCCTGTGGAAGGTTACTGACAACTCCTAGCAGTGAGTTTGGCCTCAGGCTTCCCTAGAGCTCTGGGCACAAGGAGATGAAATGCATTCAGTAGTCACCTATCAGACACATCTGCCCCAAAGGAAACCTTTCATATGTTAAATGTCAATCCTGAAATAATTTATTCCTGAAAGGGTTAAGCCCACAGTACATTTTACTTGCTAAGTGAGACTGTGTGCTCTCTAAACATGACATACCAATAGCCAGTGATAAAATATTTCCCAATCTTGATACCATTTGATAATTCACTGTGTGTGTGTATTACACACAATCAAGATGTACAGGTTTCAGAGGGATTCTGTGCACATCGCTCAGACTGACAGAGCAAGTATTCCAGACAATTGGCTCCCTGAGGGTCAAGACAGTGATGCTCAATCAGGATTCAAACGGGTCATAAACCCTTCATGGATCTCGCTCAAGTGGGTGGTGATGTCTCCCTGGGGCAGCTCATCATTTTCTGCTACAGTCAAGCACTTGTCATTACAGACAAACTCCCTGTCAGTCTTCGGCACTCATTTAATCGAGTCTTTGTGAGAACAGCAAATATTAGCAGTGTCACAAAAACCCTAAAGAGACAAATGTATTAATCATAACGGTTGGGACGGTAAATTAAGACACACTCAAAACTCTGCTGGTGGTCCTCATACAAGGACTACTTTTTAATGTCAACTCAGATGTTCAAACCTGGGTGCTGAAGTCAGGCACTCCCATTTGGTTTTAAACTCCTCAAGCGAGCTACTACTAAGAAAAAAAGGGGTGCCAGAGTACCCAGTTGCTGAGCATGGAAGCTCTGGGGGCAGCAGAGTGCTGCTGAATGTTGGAAATCTTTCATTAAAAACTCAGGTCAAGGTTTAACACTCTAATTTTAAGAGCACAAAAAGGAAACAAGTCTTGAAACATCCAGAAATGCTCAGAATAACCTTAAACATTTACTTTTGCAACAGTTCAGATAACCTGGCATATAATCAAGGCAGCTATAATACACTACAAACTTGAAATAAAAAAACCTTACACAATCCTGGCAGCTTGAGACACAACGTTTTTATTATTCTGTTTTCATATCTAATTATGCTCCCACAAAAAAAAAAAAAAATCCTAGCACACAAAACAACAACAACAACAAAAAAGCAAACAAACCAAAAATGTAAAACCCTGTTATGCACTAGAACAAGATTGTGATTATCCAAAATTAGGCTTGACTGCCTTTACAAAACCTTCCACACATGGTTTGCTCCCTTTCCCCATTGCTTCCTACAACTACACAATTCCTCACTCATACAGTCCTAAATTTAATCTAGCTCAGAATCTCTGCACTGCTATAAACAGCTAGGGTTTTTATGTTCAGATCATGTTTTAGAGCAAAGCTGAACACATGATAATTTATTTCTTGGCTCGCTGTAGCATGCAGAATGAGCTCCTCACTCATTTAGCTGCACACACACAGGTGTAAACTTAAGGCTGGATTATTTTTTCTTCTCCGGCCAAGGAGCCAACCAATGTAAGAGTGATGTTATGTTCCCATGAGGACAAAAACCCACGGTGATATAAATCACTGCTGTTCTGCAACAAACTAAACAACTTACTGAAAAAAAGGCCCCCAAACCCAATGGTTTCCAACCATTCCTTTCCATCTGGCTCTGGTCTAACAGAATCTCTGTTTCCACTGACATTCTTCTCACTACCTGCTATTTTTCTCTTGCCTTCCTGAGGAATTTCAGTGCTAACATGCCCAGAGAGGCACTGGTGCACACCAATAAACAAACCGGCTCTGCCTTCGCACCTAGTCTCCAGGAAGCTCAGTTAACACACACAGCCCCAAACCTTTTGCAATTACCAAGGTCTAGTGGCTTGACTGATCCATCTGCTGTCTCCAGGTATGCTCCCCACAGAAAAGCATAAACATCCTTTCTGTCTGGTCTCCCTGAGGGATGGCTGACACTCCCATGAGCCTGAAACTGCTTACACATCAGAGAGCTGTGTTTAGCACCCATCAGTTCCCTTCACACGCACACATATCTTAGATGCCTCAATCTTCTGCCTGTCTGGAAACAGGAAAGTTATTCTTATCGCTTCAATTCTAAACCAAATTTCCTTCACACTGCACATTTATCAGAAAATCCAGGAATATATAAAATAAATATCTACATAGCAGGTGGATAAAATATGTTTTATTAATGTAAAACTGTTTGAAGTTGAAAATCTTGGGACTATATTCCAAAATATTAAAGCATAAATCCAAGCAGCATTTAGCAGGATAAACAAAATCAGAAGGCATATTTCAACAATGGGGTTTCACAAGCTGCTTGGTTTTCAACACTAGTATCAGCAGCACAATAAAAAGAAATGAGGTTAATGTGGCTACTCCTGCTATTACAGAAGCTTCTTGATCCTAAGCTTCTTGACAGTTTTCTTCCAAGATCTCAGATCTGATCAATACCTATAACAGATTTGAAAATCGATCTATTTGTGCTCTCAGTCCCCCATATTTTATGGAAAAGAAATAAACTATTGCATGTGAAACAAAAAGCAGATAACCCCAAAGCAATCTGAAACCTTTTTACAATACTCAAGACAGATTACTGTAAACAGATTCAGTGACCTTATTTAATAATAGATAATAATGTTATATACATTGTGACCATACCAGAAAACTCTGCAAATAATACAGAGATAATCTAACACAACTAAAAATTTAATGAACCCTGAAAAGAATTGCAATATTGGATATTAAAGCACTGTCCAGCAAAGCATACAAATTTTGGATTGACTTAACTGTGCATAAGTCCTGGATCAACTTACATAGTATTTGTGCAACAGTTTCCTGAAAATAAACTATCTATAAGAATAAAATAAAGCTTTGTTTCCTAAACCAGTAAATGTAGGAAGAGAAAGATTATCCTTATAATAAAGAACTCCATCAAAATTCAAAAGAAATTAAAAAATCAAACAAACAAAAACAACAAAACCAACAAAACCACAACCAAACAAAACCCACCAAACAAAAGCCTCATGAAGAGCTGCAATTGTCCAGTAATAAGGAGCCTAGACGTGTTGGAGAACTTTAAGTTGGACAAGCATCAATCAGGTATAATTTAGGCTCAGCTGAGCATCCCTTTTGCAGAGGGATAAAATGGATAAACTCTCAAGGTCTCTTCCAGCCTATGGATTTTCTGAAGTGACTTGGGATCTATAAAGACAAAATCCATCACATAAACATAAAAGGGCAAAATTCTGCTCTCTCTCTCTAGTGTGTAAGGCCCCAAACGCAGCAGGAGAAACAAGCTTTCACTTCAAAAGCATGAAAAGCTTTAGTGCAAAGCCCAGTGCTATGATCAAAAGCAGGCCTGAGGTCTTGGATTGGACAGGGGAGAAGAGAGCCTACACTGCTGCTGCAAAGCAGGCAACAAGGAGGGCCAAGGGTACATGCTTACTCTTGCAAAGTAAATAGGCATCATGTCATGGGGAGTCTCTTCCCTTAAATTCTTGCAGCTACAAGAAAAGGCAGCTTGCTACCCAGACCTACATTAGCTGAACACATCTTGGGATATCTTCCTGCCTTCAAGAGCAGTGTGGGCAGCAGGGCAAGGGAGGGGATTCTCCCAATTTACTCTGCTCTCNTGATTCTATGACCTACAAGCAACTGGCAAGGTGGAAAGCATGAGCTCACCCTTAAAACTCAGCCAAATTTCTGCATGTCAAAATACAGCTAAAACACATCATCAGGGATTCCAGTAATTTTAAAATGAGAAAATATTTTTCTATCAAGATTTTTTCCCCAATGCCTATTGTTTATGATATGAAACTCTTAACACTGGGTCTTTAATTCCCACCTATTTGAATTTTTAGTGTCCTGAAAGTAAAGGAATAAAATATGCCTGCTTGAGGTTTTACTGAAATATTAAGAATGAACATGCAATTTGTTATGTCACCAAGGGAGCATTTAGTACACTCATAATTGAATAGAAACATAGAGTATTAAGTTTACAAGTTTCTTTCCATAAACAAGTTCCATTTCTCTTGGCTAACAACAGTATTTTGGATTGATCCGTGCATAGCAGAATATTGCTGTGTTCCAAAAACACAAGAAAAATAAAGAGACTTAAAACCACAAAACCTAAAATAAACAGAGGAACAAAGCAGCTGTTCAAAAGCATCCATTTATTTAAACATGAAGCCTGTTTGCTTGGTGTCTATGGTGCAACTCAACACTATTTTAACAAACCTTGTTGCTTGGCCTCAGCTCCTTTAGGCTCCTTTTTGGAGTTCACAGTGACAGTCCTATAATATAGAAGGACGTACAACAGCGTGGATCATTTAAGTAGCAACATGAATTAGTCCTCATTTTCAATGAGTGGAGATGAGAATTCATGACAAACACAAGCACAGTGTCTGCCCTGTTGGACTAAAGCAACTCTTTCCACTGGAGCCATTGCACAGGTTCATGACTTGGTGTCTGGCAATTAAGACTACACTCTTAAGGAGTGTGAAGAGCACTGGAAAATATTATGAAAAGCCAAATAAATAAACAGAAACAGTGCAAGAGGGATGAATATTGCTAACAAGTATTACTTATGCAGATCAGAATTTAGTCCTTCTCTTTCAAACCTGCCTGGATGTGTTCCTTTGTGATCTGGTATAGATCATGGTCTGCAGGAGAGTTGGACTGGATGAGCTTTCGAGGTCCCTTCCAGCCCCTGACATTCTGTGATTCTGTGATTTCCATTTGTATCCATAGTGTGAGAGCAAAACAGACATGATAAAAAATAACCCTAATGCAAAATACTCATTTAGCTCGAGAGTCAGATTCACTTTGATAATTGTCAAGTAGTAGAGCAAAGGCAGAAGGAGACGAGACAGAGTTACACTTGCAAACAACCAGTCTTTTACTACCCACCTTCAAAACTCAAGCCACCATGGCACCAAAAGCCATTTTTCTAGTAGTGCAGAATGTTGTGTATCTTCACAGAGAAACACTCACCCACTGAAATGAAAGAACCACCTCTGTGAACCAGGCTTCTTGAGTGTACTGTCTGGATGAGTGCGTTTGGCTACAGTACTGAGGACATATTCATGAGTTCTTCCATTTTGTACCACAAGCACTTTTTCTTTTCTGGCTGCACTGTAGGGAAGTAAGGATAGCTGCCAGTCTTGTGACTTGGAAATTCTATTTCCTGCCATAATCCCTATTCTTTGCTGCCTGCATGAAAAGTAGGAGTGGGTAGTCAGTTCTACTTTATCGAATGAACACTAGTTATGAGTGCATGGAAAATTTTGCTGTTGTCAGGAAAGGTGGATTTTCAATTTTCACTAAAGCAGCTCACCAAATTAATCACACATGCTAGAGCATGCTTGTGGTAATCCTGATTTTTTTTTCCTACCTAAATTGAGTTTACCAAGATCCCTCCTCTAGATACTGCATTGGGATCTGGGGCATCCAACACAAGAAAGACATGGACCTGTTGGACTGAGTCCAGAGGAGGCCCGCAAAGATGACCGTAGAGCTAAAGCAGCTCTCCAATGAAGACAGGCTAAAAGAATTGGGGTTGTTCAGGCTGAAGGAGGATCCAGGAAGACACTAGAGGTGTTTTCCATTACCTAAAGGCACCTACAAGAAGGCTGGAATAGAACTTCTCATAAGGAGACATAGTGACAGGACAAAGCAATAGTAGATTTAAAATGAATGAGGATAGATTTGGATTAAATGTAAGGAAAAAGTTCTTCTTTATTAGGGTAGTGGGGCACTGGAACAGGTTGCCCAGAGAGGTTGTGGATGTCCCATTCCTGAAAGTGTTCAAGCTCAAATTGGATAGGTTTGAGCAACCTATGGGTTTAAACTGGCAGAGGGGAGATTTAGACTGGATGTTAGGAGGAAGTTCTTTACAGTGAGGGTGGTGAGACACTGGCACAGGTCCCCCCCGGAGGTTGCGGCTGCTTCCTCCCTGGAGGTGTTCAAGGCCAGGTTGGACAGGGCCTTGAGTGACCTATTCTAGTGGGAGGTGTCCCTGCCTATGTCAGAGGGTTGGAACTAGATGATCCTTGAGGTCCCTTTCAACCTTACCATTCTATGATTCTATGATATAATAAAGCAAGAAGACTGAGAAAATAAACTCTTTCCCTGTCTGACCCCTGCCTCTAGCAGTGAGAAGATAAAAAGATCAACTGTCTGGTTACTGCAGATAGAAGTAATGGACTTCCAACAAGTATCCAGATCCTCAGAAGCGAGATTGCATGTTCAGTTAAGGACTTCATTGATCTGCCTCCCCTTGCTGGCCTAAAAAAGGCCTGAGAAGGTAGAGGGGAGCAAAGAGAAATCCAGCTTTTGTAATCAGGCTGGTTTGCGCTTCAAATTGATATTTTCATATGCGCTGTAATTTAGAGACCTTCAGATCAGCACCGCTTTGGCAATGCATAATTTTAATTCTTGCAGTTTGTCACTTGCTTCCCAGACAATAATGTCATGTTGTGTCTAAACACGGCTCCCAGTGGCTTTCTCACTTTGTGTGTCCTGCAGATCGCTTTGTTTTACACAGCCACACTCTGATATATTTCCAATTACAGTCACTTTTTATAACTTTGACATTCTTAAAAGTATTAGATGTTAATATATTAATGTAAGGAATGTCAGATGAAGTGTGCAGACTTTGCAGAGAACCTATTCTGACAACCCTGCCAAGAAAAAAAAAAAAAAACACATGAAAAATGTGTCCTTTCTATCATAATGATTATTTTTCAGATAACACCAGCTGTGCAACTATTAAACCAAGTGACTGCTTTCCCACATAGCACTGAGTACCAGCATTCAATCATGAAAGAAATATAAATCTCCATGGGCTTTTCCCACATGCTTTAAATCAGCAGCAATCTGTGCATTTGTATCTGCACTGAAAACCATGGTAAAAACTGGGAATGTCTTCCAGCTGGAAACTTTTTGGCATTTTTATTGAGAGAGACTATGAATGGTTTGGTAGTTCAGTGTTTATAGGGATGTAGTTCAGTTTTAATTTAAGTTCCAAGTTAAACATCACACACATGCACAAAAGAATTCAGTAAGAAAGTAATAGCAGCAGCTCCAGGAACTACTGAATCTTTCATTTCATCCTTCCCACTATTTTATTCTGGAAGTCGTGGATTTGTCATCAGCTTTAGGTTAAAACTGTTCAAATCAAATGGACAACAAAACACAGTTTTTAAAGGGGTCTTCAGTAATTCTTGGGTACCACAAGATTTTGCTTACGAGCTGCATGGCTAAGGCCAACCTTTCCTGACTGCTAACTAAATGGATAATGTCAACCTACATCAGATGTTGCAAGGCAAAAAGAGTCTTCTGGGTTTTTTTCCCCATCCTACTCATCAGAATTCAAATGTGCTTATTACACACCTTTAATCCTTTTCTATGTTCATTTCAGCCTCAGAATCACACATGATCACTGTATCTTAGATGAAAAGAAAGCACAGCCATCTTTTTGGGTACACAGTCCCTAGATGTGGTGAGCTATGAATTCTCTAGGACCCGTTCAACTGCTCTACGACATCATAATGAGACAATGGAACAATGTAAACATTTAATAGAATCATAGAATCAGTCAGGGTTGGAAGGGACCACAAGGATCATCCAGTTCCAACCCCTCTGCCATGGGCAGGGACACCTCACACTAGATCAGGCTGTCCAGAGCCTCATCCAGCCTGGCTTTGAACACCCCAGGGAAGGGGCTTCAACCACCTCCTTGGGAAACCTATTCCAGGGTCTCACCACCCTCATGCTGAAGAACTTCTTCCTAACATTCAGTCTGAATCTACCCATTCCTAGCTTAGTTCCATTTTCCCTGGGCCTATCACAACCTGAAATCCTAAAAAGTCCCTCCCCAGCTTTCTTGTAAGCCCCCTTAACATACTGAAAGGTCACAATCAGGTCACCTCAGTGCCTTCTCTCCAGACTGAACAGCCCCAACTCCCTCAGTCTCTCCTCAGAGGAGAGGTGCTCCAGCCCTCCGAGCATCCTCGTGGCCCTTCTCTGGACACTTTCCAGCACGTCCATATCCCTCTTGTAATAAGTACATTAAGAGATCTGCTTTGGACTATGACACCAATTCTGGACTCAGAAGATGCATAAAATATTCTGCAAAGAAAGTCTGTGGGTTATAATGTGGAAAAAATGGCATACTTCAGGTTTGACTTGGTACATGTAGGACATGTAACTGTGGTTTGTTAGCAATATGGCTCATAAAAGGTCTGATCACACTGAGTGATAAACAGTTGCTTTAGGCCAGCATGAATTAACCAAAATAGCAAACTAATGTCAAGGCAAAGCAAGAGCAACCTTGTACAGTGCAATGAAAGATGAGCAAACCCCTTCCCTGGAGCTTCTGCTGGCTCTCTCCCAAATCTGCCAGGTTCTGTTGCATTTCTCTCATTTATATCTATGGAAGAGAAAATTAAGACCTTGTGCAAAAGTTTTTTAAACCTAGTTGGGGTGAGCTGGCTGCTTGCCAGAAATGTTGTTTCCTCTTAGTGCTTTACACAAACATGGTATTAGAACAAACCAGAAAAGTAAAAATAAAGGAGAGGGTGGAGGGGAAACATGGTTCTCTCCAGTCTTCTTTTATCCACTCCCAGCTCAAGGAACCACAGAGGAAAAAAAAGTCCCACAAGAGTAGAAGTTCATATACAGGTAAGATACCTCATTGGAAAAAATCACAGAATCTAAGTCAGAATGACATTTGCAAAAAAATTAAATCAAATGCTCGAGTAGGTCATTGTATTTAATCAAAAAATAGAGTCAAGCTGTGCCTAAACACACTGGGTAGTAACATTCCTATCCTTTAGTGGGAGGATACTTGTGACTTGTCTCTTGGGCACTCAATACACTCTAAGATCCCAAACTCCTTCAGCACACACACTACAGCAATGCCCTCTCTCTTCAAGCACAGTATGCCTTGCAAGCAGTTAATTTCTAACAGCTCTGTGGCTCCTTCAGCATTCATCTCTACTCATGAACTGACTGCTGAAATCCCTTAACAGCCTAAACCATATATCCACAGCTCCTTACAACAATCTTTGCTGCTTTATGGATCACTATAAGAAGTAAAATCCTATCTGCCAAATAGACGTGCCCTGAGATCTTTGCATCCATCCACTGGTAACTTACCCAAGAAGTCAGGATGTTCTACCTTATCATAGAATGGGATAGGTTGGAAGGGACCCCAGAAATCATCCAGCTCCAACCCCCTGCCATAGGCAGGGACAGACAGGGCACAAGAGAAGCAAGTCAGAGCTGAGATGTTGGGAACTGCAGCAAGACTGTGAGGGAAGGAGGTGGAAGCCGATTTCCCTAGTAACAAGTCATCATCTCTTTGTTTATTCATTATCACTCTTAACTTCAACAAGCTGTTAATCTATTTGGAATGTCTAAGAACAAGGATTTCACTACAATAAAAAAGAAAAATAATAAAAGAAAAAAGGCAGAGCAGTGCACTGCCAATCAGCTGCAGCAAGCATAATCTAAACAGACAGGTTCCATTCCTTGGGGTGAGCATTCATGAAAATATTTTAATTCCAGATCAAGCATGGCTTCTCTTGTTGCAAAATCTTTTTGGTTTTGGCTTACCAGACTTAGGAATCTTAAACAGTTATGATTCCACAACACAACATAACACTGAATTACTTGCTTGTTCATGAGTAAAGATATTGAGGAATATTTTGATGTATAAAGCTACAAAATGGAGTCTACTTGGAAGTGTCAGCAGGGGAAATGTTGTAAATTCTTAGCCATTTCTGTTTGGCCTGCAAAATAAACTGAGAGAAGCCCCTAGCAGGCTAAGTTGGCCTGCTGTTATCTTTCCAAACTATCAATTCTACCTACCTGTCTGGACCTGTCAAAAGCAGAGCTAGAGGGACTTGGTTTGGGTGGGTTTGTTAAGCAATGCTATTTGGGTCAGCACCACACAGTTTGCACACACAGATACACACACACCTAACAGCATCAGCTGCACAATTTTTTTTTTCAAGGCTAAACTCAGAAAATTGCCGAAAAACTAACTCATGGTTCCTTTCACTGCACAGCCCAGTAGTCACCATTTCCCAACAAAATAAAGGTCTGAGGACTACCCATGACGGTTGTGCACTCTGTAGAAGTAGTCAACTGACCTGTTGGAAGGCAGCGAGAGGAAAAGGATCTGGGGGTCCTAGTTGTTGGGAGGTTGACCATGAGTGAGCAGTGTGCTCCTGTGGCCAGCAGGGCCAATGCCATTCTGGGGCATATTAGAAGGGTTAGTAGATTGAGAGAGGTTCTCCTCCCCCTCTAGTCTGCCCTGGCAAGGCTGCATCTGGAACACTGTATACAGTTCTGGGCCCCCCAGTTCAAGAAGGATATAGATCTTCTGGAGAGAGTCCAGTACAGAGCCACAAAGATGATGAGGGGAATGGAACATCTCTCTTACGAGGAGAGACTGAGGAAGCTGGGGCTGTGCTGCTTGGAGAGGAGGAGACCGAGAGGTGACTTCATCAATGTTTATAAAGATGTAAGGGGTGAGTGCCAGGAGGCTGGAGCCAGGCTCTGCTTGGTGATGCCCAATGCCAGGACAAGGGGCAATAGGTGGAAATTGAAGCATAGGAAGTTTCATGGAAACATGAGGAGGAATTTTTCCTCTGTGAGGGTGACAGAGCACTGGTACAGGCTGCCCAGGGGGTTGTGGAGTCTCCCTCTCTGGAGATATTCAAAACCCACCTGGATGTGTTCCTGTGTGATCTGCTCTAGGTGATACTCCTCTGCAGGGGGCTTGGACTGGATGAGCCTTCAAGGTCCCTTCCAGCCCCTGATATTCTGTGATTCTGGAAAATTCAGTGGAAACAACCACCAGGAATCAAGCTTATCTTGAGCCAAACGAGTCAGGTTTAATCACGTGTTCCTTCTAATTCCTTTGCTGTGTGTAGAAACCTAAGAAATTAATATTTGAAAACAGACCTTCCCTTTCACTGAACCCATGAAGGTCATGAAGCTGCTCTTTAAGCTTGACCAAATCTGTTCACCCTTTAGATGTCTTTTCCTCTCAGTCTTTCATAGATTTTACCTTTTTGGATGGTATGGTTTTCAGCTCAGGAGATATCATCCTTCCAGGTATTCAAATACTTGGTTTGAAGCATTAAACTTTAAGAAATTACAATAAACATTTCCATAGTTAGCTTCTTCATTTTCCAAGTGGGCTAAAGAGGGGCGCAGATAAACACTAGCCCAAGGTGGAAAAAAGAAATGCAGTAAATAATGCAGTTCCTTAGTCCATAGCACAGAATGACAAACATCTACAGTGCACTTGCCTGCACCACAGGCTTGTCTGACTCATATACACACATTTCCATCCCTCTTTAACAGTAATAATGACTTTCTCAGGTACAGAATTGCCATAGAAGTATTACAGAAAGAGATAGCTGCAGCCTTTAGAGGCAAGTGGCCAAGTGTTTGTTGTTGCAGAGTAGCCATCATGCACTCAGCAACCTGACCTACAACCGTGAAAGTCAGTGTCAGTGTCACTGCTTTATCGGAGTGTTAAGTGATGGAGAGACTGTTAGGCAGAACTTCTCTATCTGCTCTTATTCTGAATCCTGTCACGTTATCTTTCAAATTTATCTAAACCACCATGACAAACAAGCAGACAGGCTCTCAGTTTTCAGCTGCACTTCAAGCAGCTTAACCCAGAGCATCTTATTGCCAGGCACAAGATGGAGAGTACAAGTAGCTGGGTCATCTGCCATCGCCCAAGGCAGGCCAAGAGCACTGAAGCACAATCATTTCCTCATTTTTTATGACATCTGCTGTTAAACACTCCATAGAATCCCAGAATCATGGAATGGTTTGGGTTAGAAGGGACCTCCACATGTCATCTTGTCCAACCCCCTCCGGCAGTGAGCAGGGACATCCCTCATTAGATTAGATTGTCCAGAGCCTTGTTGAGCCTGACCTTGAATACTTGCAAAGATGGGACCTCAACTACCTCCCTGGGCAACCTGTTCCAGTGTTCCACCACCCTCATGGTAAAGAAATTCTTCCTAATGTCCAACCTAAATCTAATCTCTAATTTCACACCATGGCCCCTCATCTTATTACTACAGGCCTTTGTAAACAGTCCCTCCCAGCCTTCTTGCAGGCTCCCTTAATGTACTGGAAGGCTGCTAGTAGGTCTCCCCAGAGTCTTCTTTTCTCCAGGCTGAACAACCCCAGCTCCCCTCAACTACAGATTTTGAGCACACCAAGAGGACCACAATTGGTCTAACCAATACTCTTCCATTGGCCTTGGTACTTCTTTACATGCTTGCACTGGTCATTGCCTCTTGCACTGTGTATTTCCTGATCGGCCTGTGGCAGCACAACATACCTGGGATTGTATGGCACACAGCACAACTATGGTGGCTAACAAAGAACCCCAACTAATGTAACAAGCACTATGACTATATCTGACTGATTTTCCATATCTAACAGCAGACCTACATGGGGATTGTGTGCCTCAAATACAGCAGACAGGCTGGTCCTTTTTCTGGATATGAATTTCACACTTCAATTCGTGCCCAGGTTAGTGGAGCAGCAACAAGATTTTTTTTTTCAGTATCAGCTATATAATATATGACAATCTCTTCTATAAAACCTAGCCAAAACAGTTCTAGATAATGAACTTAAATCCATTTTTCTCATCTCATAAATGCTTATGGAATGGGATAGGATAGATTTTTTTCACAAAAAAACCCCAACATATTTTCTCATCAATTCCTTTGTCCAGGTTTGACACAGTGAATTACTTTTCCTGTAACAGAATCAGCAGACTTGGAAGTGCAATATTATGGATTTCTTCTGCCAGCATGCCTAGCAGATTGGTCTAACAGACTGGTAATACAAAACTGCATTTTTTCTAATGGGTGGAGTTCTCCTTCACAACATTCTGCTTACAAGCAAGAGAAAAGCCTGCTTTTTCTTCACCTTTTCTGCAAAGAAACTCAATCATTTCTGCAGTTCAGTAAACCAGTAAAAACCACCTGCAATATTTCTGGGTTTTCCAACTGTGTTACACTTAACTTTGCTGCACAGAGATTCTTTTACGAAGCGATTTGGTGCTCGGTACCGACCTCAACCCTCTTTAGAAAACTGGTGCTGTTGACTGCAATAGATTTTTCAACAGAACAGTCAAACAACACAAGTGATTTGCAACATTGCAGGACCCAGTAATTCCCACTATTCATCTTTTCAGAAGAGCTATGAATCCAATGAAGATTTATAAGCAGAAAGTCACTTTCATTCTCAAATAACCTACAACTGGCACTACAACACATACAGTTACAGCAGACTCTGCTTATAAGATGCTGCATCACTTTCTGTTATGACATGCTGTAAAGCCTGACCTAATTTGACACGACAGCTAAAATTTAAAGGATGACATTTCCCACTTCACTTCCAAATGGAATAACTGCAATGTTCCAACAAAAGCTGGCCAGAGGAAGAAGGGCAGACAGGAAAGCGTCCATGGTCTGCCAACTTCAAATTACTGTTGAATAGTTCAGCGTACCTCTAGAAACGTTCTTTTTTTTAAATAGGTGTTTCAGCATACCTCTAGAAAAATAAACCCTTAAAAGAGTGATTAATCATCATTTAGGAAAGGTCTTTGGCAAAGTGCAGTGTCTTTTATTCAGGAATTTCAGTTTACTATGAGCACTGAATTGTTCCACACACAAGTCCCCATATCAATGGCAATTATAAGGTAGTAGCTTTGAACAGTCAGGAAAAAATATGGACATTCTAAAACCCAAAGCAAAAAGTTCTCTGAGGTGTCTTGATAGTCTCCAATTGTTTGGATTTCTTTTCTAGAGGCGTTTGAATCTGAAACAAGCAAAAACATGAAACAAGTAGAAATGTGAAACAAGCAGAAAATCTGAAACAAGCAGAAATTATAATAAAATCTGAGTTTCAACTTAGTGATTCAGAAAGTCAGAAGAGCAAATCCAGAGAGTGACAAGTATCTCCACTCCAAAACTTCTGCATTGTGAGTTTAATCTGTATCTGTGTACCATGGGTAATATCTTCTTCCTATCAGGATGTACCCAGGATGTAACATCTCCTTGCAGTACTGTAGAAAATGATCAAATCTGTTTTAACTTCTTAACATTAATTTCCTTCTTCACCAAAATAGTGTTAAAATAACATATCAATCCCATTTGCATCAAAATGTAGAAGCCAAATCAAAACACCACTTCAAATTTGCATTTAGCTCCATTAAATCAATATCTACATCCCTGCACTGTAGAAACTAAAAGATGTTTTAAAAAAAAATAAATTTCCATAAGTCAAAAACTTCAACCCAGCAACTGCAGCCTGCACTATACTTCGATTCCCAGCCAAGCAGACATTCGAGCTCAGAACGCAGTCAAAGCCCAAGAAAAACGCCACTCAATCAAAGCAAATCCTAATCTTTTGTGCACTTTATGATGGTGGGACATTTAGAAAATGGGATAATTTTCCCAAATCATCTTAATGTGTAGGAGTCATATGAAAAATCTCCATTTTCCACCACCTCAGTACTTCTTCCCCTGAATGAAAGCCTGAGGCAATCATTTTAAAATGCTGCTGAAGAAAGAAAGCTGGGGCAGGGGATGCACACTTGCTGGCAATGCTTGCTTTTATCTGCTTCAGAATTAGGAGTGTTTGGAGAAGACCTTATGAAATACTACATTCATTTTTCATCCTTAGTGACAGACACTTTCAAAATCTTGAGGGGAGTGAACTCTTGCTTGTGCTCTCTCATTTAAGTCTTAATGAAACACTTAGAGCAGTGCAAAGGCACTGCTTTCTCCAAAAGAGATAAAATAGTAATTTTTATAGTATCTCTTATTTCTTCAGTGAATTAATAACATTGCAAAGAAGACTTCTGACCTATCCTTTCAACCTAAATCATCCAATTATAATTACCTGGTAAAATATTGTGGCACTTCCATACACGTGGCTAAACCTGGCCTTCTCTTGACTGTCTGATTACATTCTAGAGCTGTAAATGACATATTTCTGATATTCTTAGAAAATTAAAAGATATTAAAAAGTAAATCAAGCAATGTGAATCTCCTTAGGGAATCATCTCTGGTAGTTCAAGCAAATATCTCATTTATAACTTACAACGAGCCTGACTTTCTTTTTATGCCATTGGCACGTCCCTAGAAGTTTTACACAGTGACATTTGCCACTGATCTCTCAAGAATTCAAAGGAAATGTCTCTCTTCATTAAGAAAATTCCCCATTCAGTATGGCACAGGCTATGCCTTTATTCTAAACATCCCTCCCTACTATCTGCTTTCATATATTCCTCCAAGTGCTCATCTTGAAAGTATTACAATAAAGCAATGGAGATGTAAAATAGTTTAAAATATTTTGTAACCTGAATACTTGAAAACACACCACCCCCTTTTTTTTTTTTTTTTTTAAATAGGTGTACTGAGCTGTAAAACCTCTGGATCAAAGAAATGTTGGGGTTTATAGCCATTTAAAATGGGTGTGAGTGTGCCAGCTTGGTTATGTTCCATGACCTACCCAGTATGTTATTCGAAATTATAACCCCACCAGATGTTTCACAGGGATGAGCAAGAATCACTGCAGAGTGCTGAAATAAGACAGGTTGTGTCCTCCACTGAAGATCTCAGACTGGTTCTCAGCAGTTCATGACTGGGTTCAAACACTCAAAAAGGAGCCCTTTTTCTACTTCCAGGCCTCCTTGGGTTATAACAAACTCCAAACATACCTGGTACTCTTTTATATACACAATCCTAAGAAAATTGCCTTGACATTATTTGGTGTGTAATCCACATTCACCACATGGAAGCATTAATGAAAATAATCCCCAAAGCACCCTCACTATTTCCTGCTGGAAAACATTGGTGGGGACTTGCCCAGCTGCAGCCCATGGCAAATATAATAGTTTCTCACTGCACATTTTACACTTCCCATCCACAGGACCCTTATTTTTGTCACCATATTGCATAGCCCTTAGATTCAGCAGCTGAAATGCCACTTTCAGAGATGGCTTCAAACAATGCAATAAAATAAGGGATTCAATTTTAGTATTTTCATCAAAGACTGGGCAAAATGTGGCCTAAAACAACTAAGATGCTTCAGAATATATTACTGAGGTCAAACTTATACCTTACATTGCAACTCGATTCAAAATTTTAAATTCTTTTTGTATATAAATTAGTTTGCAACATTCTTTGAAGCTCTTTCACTGAATCTAAATACAAAGATTCCCAGGCTGTCTACAAACTGAACTATTCTGGTCATGAAACATTACCTTCCCAGCATGTGGCATGCCTATCAGCAGAAAAGTGGTAAAAAAGAACTGACTAACTTTATTTATTACATTTGTATTGCTTACAAAACCATTTACTTAATGGATGAGTGTCATTAGCAGTCCAACCACAAAAAAAAAAAAAAAAAGAGTACAATGATGTGTTTCATAGGTTCATTAAAATAATATTTCAAAGCGATCATTAGAACAAGAAGCTAAAGATCCAAGAGACAGTAAGTTATCTGCAAACAAATGAGGCAGAACAAACATGTTTTGAAGTTAAGAAACATGTTTACAAATATATTACACCATAAAGAAAGCAGGGCATGAAGCTTGGAGACTGCTGCTCGTGTAAGTTACTAAACAGAAGTGGTAATAGTTTTGAATCAAGGGTCCACAGACACGATCAGTCTTCTCTGCTAAAGAATATGTGCTTGAATACATGGCATACAAGAGCTCATGCATAACCCTACCTTTACTGTGCTTTATGAGACTCCCTTTGACTAAAGCCAGAAACCAAAACAACCAATAAAGACCCCACACAATACTGCAGGAACAAAGAGCATCCTTAGGCTCACAGGTTTCTGTGGTGAAACAGAAATGTTTTCCAGGAGATAAGGCAAAGTTTGCCCTTATGGTAAATTTGGACATAGAAAAGTTTGTGTAGGTTCTTGAACATTATAGCTATTTACTGCTACAGCTATTAGTAGAAATGAGGACAACAGAAACGAGGACAACAGAAACATGAAGAAAATAGATTTGTCCAAGCATAAAAGAATGGTACTCAAATTGTGTTGTATTTTTCCAGCATAAACAGTCACATTAGAAGATAGTTTAGGGAAAGACAAAACACAAAGGTATAAAACCTTTTTTTTCTTATGACGAGCTACTAAACAAGATTAGGAGTCTTGAATTTAGAAGTAAAAAAGACAGCTGGATGAGGATACAGCAGACATTTATGAACTTGCAAGTGGCCTTGAAAAAGTGAATTCAGCTGTTTATGGTAACTTCCAGCACATCACCCCAGAGTGCCTTGTGGCATTGCTATCAGGTAGCAGTGCCACAAGGGAGACAGCTCCTCATACACGATGTGGCCGAGCTGTGAGTAGTCTTGCCTTACAGTACTAAAGATTGTAAAACCTATTGTGGTTTACAGAGGTGCCTGAACATAGATGAGAAATTCACTGTCAGGTGTAACACATACAGATGTACTCTGGCTCAGAGAGTCTAGAATTCCAGAGCAAGATACCAGCTTTTGTGACTTCCCTTCCTTCTCGTATCCCTTACTATGAGCCTCTCCTCTCCATGTTATTTTTAACACCTCAGGCTCAAGCAGCCATCAGTGAGACAAGAAGAAAAAAATCAGCACACAAGTCTGTCCTCCTTGCACCCAGTGGTCCTTTCTGCTTCCCTGTGCCTGCTTGACTTCAGAAACAGGATCAGATTTGAAAAAACTTCTAGTGCTAGTGGTTCCACTTCACTTTAACATACACTACTTCTCTCTAAAAAGTGACTTTTGGTGATGATTTTTAAATAAAAGTTAGCCTAACTAGAGGGAAAAGAAATAGAGGATATCATTAGCATGAAAGCTTTTTCATTTCATTACATATTAAATGCTCTAGCTGATTTCCATTGTTTTTCTGAATCTTCCATCTTTAAATAATGTAAACAATTGTTGCTGTCATGAAACTACAAGGACTAATAACTCTAGCCTATAATCAGCTGCTTAGAATTGTCAGCACCTTTAATTTTCTGGACCACCTTCTATCTAATGAAATTAAGAAAGCTGTCTTCCAGCCATCAAAACATAGAGCAGCTGACTGTTTGAGAGGAACTCTTGTGCTCTCAAAACCACCTGTGCCACAAATGTTCTGTTATGGGCCAGCAGTTACACAACTGTGCCTGCGTCAAACAAGGAGCATGATAGAATGATTCAATAAGGAATATACTGAAGGAGGGAGCAAAGAACATTATGGAAAGGAAGTAACAGCTCCTGTGTTAAAGCTGCAATCAATCCTTAGTACAAAGCTCTCTTTCAGGAGTCTTATAATCAAAACCAGATTGAAAAAAAGGTGCTCAGCTCAAAAATTGTCAGATTTACTCTGAAAGTAAAAGGGAAAGTTTACACATGCCTCAGTCCTATCCTGTTATACTATTCCCACATTTCAAAAGTGCCTATCACATTTCTTAGTCCTATTCTCTCTTTAAAAAATATTAACCTTTCTCCAACTCCAGTATATCTTACAGCTCTATACCATACTTCCCACTCCTTGAGCTGATGAGCACTCATTATACACCGTGATAAGCAACAGTAATTAAAAGCAAGCCTATGTATTACTGCTGTGGATAGTTGGGATCATATCTAAGATATCTGAGAGTCCTGCCATTTGCTTTGGTAAAATTTTCTGCATGCATGAGTATGCATTGTCTAGTGGAAACTAATAAAGGGCCCAGGGAGAACTATAACCATCCAAACAAGATAAACATGTTTACAAGTGGTGGAGACCTTCCTGCAGAGTGAGAACAGGAATTTATTTGGAGAGGGAGTGTAAGTGTTCCTGAAACTCATAACTGTCTGCTGTCACAGGGGGTTAAGTGATAGTTTTCTACAAGGAGCAGAACAATTCAGATTCACTTAAAATTCCAAACCAAGAAATATTACAGGATTTCACAGAAATGATGTCTAAACAAGAGATCTCCAAAGTGGAAAAGTCTTTTGACTGAGTTCAGGCAACAAGAATATGTTCTGAATACAGATGAAGCCTGAGTTTAAGTCACGGGAACTTACTCCTTCCTAAAATTTTCATAACATATAGTCCATTATAAACCTACACCAGCCCAGCAAATCAAACACTGATATTGACACTAGACATGGACCAGGCACTTTTTGAGGCCAAAAACAACATGTTCATAGAATTGTAGAATTATCAGGGCTGGAAGGGACCTCAAGGATCACCTAGTTCCAATCCCTCTGCCATGGGCAAGGACTTCTCACACTAGATTAGGTTGTTCAAAACCCCATGCTGCATTGCTATGAAATCAATCAATGTTTTCAAGGCAGATGCAGACACATCAGCAGGCTGCATGACATGCACTGCAGTGAACAGTATCAAAGAATGTGCCAAAAAAGCTAGATACAATGTTCCTTCATCAATGAATCACAAAATTGCTCAGGTTGGAATGGATCTCTGGGAGTCACCTTAGCTACCCCTGCTGAACCCCTCTGTTCAAGTAGGGTCTTATACAGCTGGTTGCCCAGGACAATGTCCAGAAGGTATTTTAGTATCTCTAAGGACAGAGGCTCTGCAGCCTCTCTGTCAGCCTGCTCCAGTGCTCAGCCACCCTGAACAGAAAGTCTTTCTTCTGAGATATGAATTCGTCTAAGAAAGTATTTTTCTTCTAAGAAATGAAAGACAGTCTAAGAACTCAACCAAAACCTTGGGAAAACCAAAGGTGACCCCAAGTTATCTTCTATCACCAGCTTCTAAACTAGTGTTGGATCTTACTCAAAAAGCCTTTCCCAGCCTGGGAAGTTGTGTTTTCATTGGTATTTTACACCAAATCAGCCTGCTTCATCAAATCAGAAATGTTTTATATCTCTTTTTAAGAGGAGGGGCAGTGAGGGAAGAGGCTATAGTGTTGCATTTAAGCAAGTTTAAGTGAGTTACTAATAGATATAGAAAAGATAACACAGACTAGAGAAAAGCAATGCTGATCTTTTAATTTATTCAATTAAGTATTAATGTGATGCATTACATTTTTAATCAATGTATCTTACTATTGGAAAACTCAGGCTTGTTTGGTATACTAGAAGAGAAGCTGACAAAGATCTCTGCTGTTGTAATATCTATAATGAGAATACAGATATTCTATATTATATATATTATTATATAATATAGATATCTATATGAGAAATTGGGATGAGATAGCAAAAGACAAAGGAGACAAGAGTTGTTAAGCTAAAGAGCAGGGTAAGCAAAAAGATAAATAATTCTAACTCAGTAAATGGGTTTTCATTTGTTTAGAATTTAGGTATAAGAAATGAAGCTATGAATCATGTGTCTTAGGAAATCTGAAATCATGCCCAAGAAAAAAACTTGCTACCACAGGATGAAACTACTTGGCCAGGTAATGCTCTAAGTGAGGGCAGTTTCTGCCCGCAGCGAGGAAAGCCCTGCTCAGCACATCCAGGTTTGCGTGCAGCTGCCCGAGGC
This sequence comes from Ramphastos sulfuratus, assembly GCA_013399055.1. NCBI lineage: Eukaryota > Metazoa > Chordata > Aves > Piciformes > Ramphastidae > Ramphastos > Ramphastos sulfuratus. The sequence continues at coordinate 33,751 of WBNM01025561.1, forward strand.
AATTGTCCTCAGGCTTCAGACCTGATGTTGCTTGTCTCAGGACAATTTATGGGTGCAACCAGGGCCTCAGCCTACGCAAGAATGCCCAAGGGTCTTTAAATAAATAAAACTAGAAAAATACAGAACAAGCAAGCAAGCGACCCAGTTTGATCATGCCATTTTCACTGACTGCCCTCAGGTTAATGCACATTAATCCTTTCCTCTGAATAACAACATAATTAAAGAAAATAAAGTTCTCAAAATTGTGTGGAGTGACAGCACCTGCATATTTGCACAAATGGCACAAATCCTGGCCAGGAAGCAATACAGGGCATGGCGACTTCTGTGCGCATCTCTGCCAAAGCGAGGACTGCACACGCTTGAAAAAAGGACTCAGACTGCAGAGTACCATGAAAATTTGTAGAAAGAGAGATGAGGAGAGTCATAAATTCATTGATTAGGGCAAGAGGCTCACTGCAGAAGAACAAATACATATTTTTACATTAACTTACCAGTTACCAAAACAATGAATTTTAATTTAATGAGCTTCATATTGCAAATGCACTACAGACTGTGAACTGGTAAGAGATGCATACCTATTAACTTTCAGTAGCGGTGAGACATGCTAGAGGATTACTTATTGCAGAAGAATCAGCCAGTTTGTGCTCTTGCACTTTCAAGACCTACCATATGAAAAGTGCTTACAATTCTGTTAACCAGTAAGGATTTAAGAGAAGCCAGTGGAAACCATACAACACATGAAGTATTAGAAACTTGAGAGTATGTCCTGAGATTACAAGGTGAGTACCGACTGTAGGTACCACCAAGCACTACCTCAATTTTTAGTGCCATGAATTCCTAGAGCAGGATTTTACTAAGTGCCATTAAAAATGTGTGTTGGAACCCATCCATGCCATATAAATTCATTTATGGATCACGTGAATACATAAGTCGGACCAGTTTATCAAGCAAGTTGTGTATCACTTTGACAGGATGCAGATTCTCAAGAAATCAAATGCACTATTTTTTACATGCAGCTGTCACTTCCAAAAACACACAAATACATGTTAGATTACTGTGTGGTTCCAGAATTTAAAACAATTTTAAAGTCATTCCTATCACAACCACTACTGCAATTTAGGCATGAATGAAAACTTTCCCTGAACATGCAAAATAAGGACATGGACATAGTAAGTGGACTGTGATAATTTACATCCTGAACTAACAATAATTCCAGTAGAATCATAGAATGGTAAGGTTGGAAGGGACCTCAAGGATCATCTAGTTCCAACCCCCTGCCATAGGCAGGGACACCTCCAACTAGTACAGGTCACTCAAGGCCTCATCCAGCCTGG
>WBNM01025561.1:35360-76207 GCA_013399055.1 Ramphastos sulfuratus
CCTGGCCTTGAACACCTCCAGGGAGGGAGCAGCCACAACCTCCCTGGGCATCCTGTGCCAGTGTCTCACCACCCTCACTGCAAACAACTTCCTCCTAACATCCAGTTTCAATCTCCCCTCTGCCAGTTTAAACCCATTGCCCCTTGTCCTGTCATGGCAAGATCTTGTCAATAGTCCCTCCCCAGCCTTCCTGTAGCCCACTTCAGATACTGGAAGGCTACTCTAAGGTCTCCTGGAAGCCTTCTCTTGTCCAGGCTGCAGAGCCCCAACTCTTGTAGCCTGTCCTCAGAGCAGAGCTGCTCCAGCCCTCTCAGCATCTTCATGGCCTCCTCTGGACCCACTCCAACAGTTCCATGTCCTTCCTGTGCTGGGGGCTCCAGAACTGCACACAGGACTCCAGGTGGGGTCTGAGGAGAGCAAAGGGGCAGAATCCCCTCCCTTGCCCTGCTGGCCACGCTAATTAAATTAGTGCAGCCACAGTAAGTGAGAATTAAAATCTATGGATACCAAAAAACCAAAAACAAAACATTGCTTTTTTCCATGGCACATCTCTAATGTAATCCACAGTTGATTATTGGTATTGACAAGCTTGAAAACATTACTTAGTGATTATTTCAATATATATTCATCTAATACATTCATCTAGTGCTTACCTAAGCAAAAGAGAGTATTTTCAAATGCACTGACAACTCCTCTCACATTGAGGTGAATAAAAATTTGGAGGAATCCCAAATTTTTTGATGCAATAGGAATAGAATAAAACCTTGTGTGCGTGATACACAAGAAATAAATATAATTTCAAGTTTTTAAAGTAAATACAAATAAATATAATTTCAAGCTTTAAAAAACTGTATCTTTGGGGTTGTTCAGCCTGGAGAAGAGGAGGCTCAGGGCAGACCTCACTGCTTTCTATAACTAGCTGAAGGGAGGTTGTAGCCAGGTGGGGTTGGGCTCTTCTCCCAGGCAAACAGTGACAGAATAAGAGGACACAGTCTCAAGCTGTGCCAGGGCAGGTTCAGGCTGGATGTTAGGAAGAAGTTCTTCACAGCAAGAGTGATTAGCATTGGAATGGGCTGCCCGGGGAGGTGGTGGAGGCACCATCCCTGGAAGTGTTTAAAAGGAGGCTAGATAAGGCATTTAGTGTCATGGTTTAGTGAATTAGAAGGTGTAAAGTGATAGGTTGGACTCCATGATCTCAAAGGTATTTTCCAACCTGGTTAATTCTGTGACTGTGATTCAGCATTTATTTTGATCCTTAATTTTTGGGGACAAAGACAGGTTTAAATAGGTTGAGGAGCAAAGTCAAGACAAAAGATTCAAGGGAATGCAGATGAGAATCTCTCCAATTTTCTGGCCAAAGATTTTGTTCTTTCCTTTGAAGATGTGAAAACCAGAAAGGCAGAAATGTTAAGTCTCAAAAACTTTTTTTTTTTTTTTTTTCAATCGAGTTTATGTAACAGCTGCAAGAAGCCTAAATCATCACAGGTAGACAACTCACCATCTGAAGAAAAGAACATTATTGCCACTAAAAATAAGCCAAACTCGACAACAGCAAACTTTTCCACCCACAGGGTAGGGACTGTTTCAGGCAGAATGATCTGGCCAGTTCTGAAAGCTCCCAAAACCCAGAAATTTCTGCTGAATAGGTGCTAGAAGGTAGAGGAATAGCCTGACTGTTGTGTGAAGTGAGAATTTCAGGACAAAAAAACAGTAAATCTTTCTACACAAAGTGGCAGGTAAGTGTTCAACCTATTTTTTAAACATCTTCTGAAGACGCCAACTCTGCCAACATCTCCTCCCTCACAAAAAGAAAGTAACAACATTTGCAAAGAATTTCAAAACCCAATAGTGGATTTGTGAATATGCCGAATGAGTCTTTTTTTTTTTTTTTTTCCCTTGGAAAACAAATGAACAACTTTGTTGAAAAGTTGTCACACACAATTCTGGAACCAAATCCTAAATATCTGAGCATTTACCTTCAACAGAAAAGCAAGGAATCTGATTTTAGTAAGAAATAATATTGGTTATGGAGTTAAGTTTTTGGTCACTGGAGTGTTGCAGAGATGTTTGGACAATGGAGAAAATAGAAATATCAAAACGGTAGAAGGGATAATTCCACTGTGCACAGCTGTATGCTGACTTGCCTAGAAATTACAAACATGAATATACAAAATGGTTTAAATTTAAAATGGAGGAATTGATGTGTTTCTTCAACGGACAGAATACCAGAGCAAGTCATTAAACTTCATTTCAGACAAAACCAAGTGATATGACATTTTCAAGTCTCACAAGCCACACACTTTCAAGCGCTCTAAATGGATTTAATCTAGAAACACAGAACATTAGAGGTTGGAAGGGAACTCCAGAGATCATTGAGTCCAACCGCCCTGCCAAAGCAGGATCACCCAGGAATGCATCCAGGTGGGTTTTGAAAGTCTCCTCTCCAGAGGAGGAGACTTCACAACCTCTCTGGGCAGCCTGTGCCAGGGCTCTGTCACCCTCACCGTAAAGAAGTTTCTCCTCATGTTGAGGTGAAACCTTCTCTGTTCCAGAGCAGTTGTTGCTCCTTGGCTTATTGCTGTTGACCAGAGAGAGACTGGCTCCAGCCACTTGACACCCACCCCTCAGATATTTAGACATGGATCAGATCTCCTCTCAGCCTTCTCTTCACCAGACTAACCAGCCTCAGGTTTCTTAGTCTCTCTCCATAGGAGAGATACTCACATCCCCCAGTTATAGACTCTACACAGTACAGTAACATGGATAAGGACAGCCAGTTTCATTGCTTCTATGACAGGAAGTAACTGGAACTCAGCTGTGCTTATCTGTACTACAAAGTTTGTCTTCTATGCTATTAGAAGTCTGATGTATGAAAGTGAACTATTAGCAACCACAGAATCAGCGAGCCTGTAAGTGTTGGTAAGAGAGAAGAGTTGTGACACTGAATGGTAAGACAGGAGAGTTGTGACACTGAACCAAACCAATTTGATGAAGTGAAACACCTGATTTTCAGTTTCAGGCTGGTTTTCTCAGCTGTGCATTGAATAGAAGACATGAAATGCACAAAGAAATAGATTGTTGTCCTTGAAGACACTGCCCCCCACAAATGAATCAAAGTTTGCTTCCCCTCTCTTCTTGGGCTAGAATTATTTGCTGTGAGATAGTTTTCTTGAATGAAATTTATACCACATAAATAAGGGTATTGCTTAGTCAATTCAAATGGATTTCTGACCTGCATAAATGTGATCTCTGTGGTTTGGAAGCAATGCAGTCTTTGAGAAATACCGAGAAACTTCATTTGAGAAGTGAAGAGTACTCTCAGCAGCAGGAACGGACAGAGTGAAGTACTTTTTCATATGCAAACAGATACCTGCACACACTCTAGTCAATATTTGTTGCAAGTTTCATCACTGTTTTACAGGTGAGAATGAAGAAAAAGAACTTCATAGGCAAAAAGCACTCCACAAAAACATATTGTGCCTTTAATATGAATGTAAACCATCCGTTACGCAACAGAAAGATTACCTTCAAGGAGTCTGTCCATGCTTACTGCTTACTACATTTGTTAGTGGCTTTAGGCTATTTTTGCTTGAAAAATAGGGACATGATCTGGCCCAAGACAAACAAGTAGGATCTGCTTAGTTGTAGCACTTAGTTATGACAGGAGTTCACTCTTTACAGCAGTCAGGCAAAGCTCTTGGGCACAGCTTTGCTTGTGTACAATATGTGCAGTTAACAGGACGCACTGCTGCTTGGCACAGCTCTCCAGTTCCTTAGCCTCACAGCTCTTCAACAAGGAGAAAGAAGCCCAAGAAGGGGAAGTGGATGTTTGAAAAAAGAGAAAAGCTTTCAAAGAGTGCTCTTAGCATTGCTGACTCCCAGAGACCCATCTCAAGGCATACAAAGAATTAATTAGTCCATGAGGTTCACAACTACACCATCACTCGAAACCATGTAACATTTTGGGATAGTTCCCAGGCATTTGTAGCCACCACGTGCCTTGTAGCTGCACAATTTCCTAATTAGTTCATGTGCTATACTTCAAAACTAATTACTAAAATGGCTGGATTATAATGTTGCAGGGAGTCATTCATGTGCCACCTACCATTAAGGGGAGGGAAGTTTTGTGAAGGTTAATTAGCATTTTTCAAGTACTTTGGAGATGAAAAGCTTTAACTATATGCCTAATAAAAGAAGTAAAGGTAATACTTTCTATTCTCTGAATTCCTTTTTGAATTGAAAGTGAATTACAAGGGTTGCTTTAAGTCTAAGAACATAAATTTTCATGTACAAGGAATTAAATCAACTCTCAACAGGATCAATCTGCTAGGGAGTGGAGAACTCCAAGATTCAAATCAACAGGGGTGACTACAGTATCCTGGTCCAAGAGGGGCCAGTGCTGGTTCCCAGGCAGAGGTTCTGTGCAACTAAAAGCAGACACTTCTCTGTGATATGCCCTTAAAGAGGTCAAATAATCAAACAATTATGAATGGGTACCCTTTTAATTAAAATAAGGCACATACTCTCTCCCTTAGGTCTTCCCCTGGTTGTTCCCTGCTCCAATAACAGCCACTGGCCGTTCCTAGAGGGAACCTATGTGTATGCAGCTGAAGTTGCATCCTCAGCATTTTGCACTTTTCTTGACTATTTTTAATTTTTTTTAGAGTGACAAAGGACTTTAAACACATTTTCTGTAAACAAAACAATATTTTCCCTTGACTTACAGTTACATATATTATTTTTTATGAACTTATAATTGGTTTTAGTGAGATTAAGAGATAATATACAAGTCATTATTGAGCATGCATGCATATATTTCCTATACATTTTGTTTCTTCACAAGAGCAATAAAAAAAATCAAAAATACTATTTGTTAATTAAAAAAAAAAATACATTCCAATTATTTGGTTCATATGCTGTAAATCCAAAACTGTCACTGCCTTAAAAAGTTATTACTGTCATCAATAGAAAGATTATTTTCCTGCTACAGATGGTTGTCCTTTTACAGGTCATTTCAATGACTTGTTCTTATCTATTCTCTCTTGCATTATTTTGTTGTCATTATGAACTTCTAAAGTTTCATATCAATCCATTTTGATGTTTGCTAAACAGATGGTGTTACCAAAAAAAAAAGAGGAAAAGCATAATAATGACATTTAGTTTACAATAAATACTCAAACAGCTACACACTTATTTTGTCAAGTATGAAATCTGTCATTTGTTGTGTTTTGTTTTATTGTTCTTGTTTGGTTTTTTTTAATAATTACATCAGAAACAAAATTATTCATAAGTTGTAAACTCAAACAGCACACAAAGCAGAGCATGAAATCAACTGAAAGGAGGTTTTTCTGAAAGGAGGTTACTGAACTTCAAAAATGCTTGTCAATTAAGATACATTAGGAACCTGTTTACAGTAGTTCTCAGTGCTCCTTTCTTTGTACAAAGCACTATTGGCAAATAGTTGCAGCAGTTGTCAAGTGATGTAGATGATTATTTAATACACAGGTGTCACTCAGGTCTGCTGCTTGAAATCTACTTGTGAGCTGCAGTAACTGTGTAAGCATCTTGATTTACAGAAAGTTTTGCCTTACCTTTGTAGTCTTTATGATGCCTTTGTTTTAATCACTATACAGTCATCAAATAGACACAAAGGCTCGGAGAGATGAGGGCTACAGCAAACAAAATTACTCACACCGAAATGAACTAAGAGCTCAGAGGACTGTAAATAAAATTCTACATCAGAACAATAACAGTTCAATCCAGCTTTACCAGGATGAGCTGAGAAACCCTTCCCTCTCCCAGCTACAACTTCTAAGGTTTTGCAGAAATCTATCTCAAAATTAATTAGACAAAGTGAAGCACTCTTAGATTAGGATGCTCCAGAGTTCAGGATCTCTTAACCCCACATCTTCCATACCTACATTACAATACAGGCTACAGTACTATGGTTATCTTGCTCCTACACAGAATATCTGCAAGGCTCGAAATTTCAAACAGCAAACAAAACCTTTATCATAGAATGGTAAGGTTGGAAGGGACCTCAAGGATCATCTAGTTCCAACCCCCTGCCATAGGCAGGGACACCTCCCATTGGTACAGGTCACTCAAGGCCTCGTCCAACCTGGCCTTCATCAAGTTCATCTGATCATTCTTCTCTTTCTAACAGATACTGCAGTGGCTAAAAGGGAAGCATCAAAAAAATCGTTGGAAAATATCTTACAGCCTTCCCAAGCTTTGACTGTCTCCAAGGATGGGTATCCCACAGTGTCTCTAAGCCTTAGTTTCAGTTTGTAAATACTTCTACCAAGAAAGATGTTCCCCCTCACATCAAATCAGAATTTGCCTTGCTGAAACTTGTGCCTGCTGTCCTCTGTCCTTTCAAAATGCTCTCCCTTTAAAAAGAACCTGGCTCCACCTTCTCTCCAACCTCATCCTAGTGGTCGAGGACAGCAACTGGATCCTTCTTTTATTCTGCTCTCCTCCAGGCTCAATAAACCCTATCTCTCTGCCTCTCCTTCATTCAATGTTTTCTCTAAAGAATTTGGAGGGCAATGTAGGAGACTCCTAATGTGTGTATACAGCCTCCCTGTCCCTCACCAGATCTATATCATCTCCAGATGATAGTCAATGAAACTAGAACAACATCCCAGTAACCACTTCCACCTGCTGAACCTAAGCATGATTTTAGATGGCCAAGGAAATGTTTTCCATTGGCTTTGTAGAACAGGGAAAAGAAGAGAAAAAAAAGGAAAACTTATGTTTCACATTCCAAGTATTCTCCCTTAGCAAGCTTGTTATTGAGCTTTCCCAAAGTTTAGGAGGTTTTATGGTTTTATGCTAAAATACTATGCATAAAATGCAACTAATTAGCCTTTGTTAATTGTTACCTGTTTATGGTATGGTGCGGTATCTTTGTGTATCTGCTCTCTTACTCAGCTAACAGATGTGTCCCCAGCAGGAAGTTCCTTCTACAATATATACTTATAATTCCCACATAATGTGGATTTCTCTTAGCATAGGCAAAACACAGAAAGGAGGTAAAAAAGGGCACGTTATAGATGTATTGTTTTTGCCCAGGGAAACTAGTAAAGCCTGTCAGTTTGTACAATTGTTTCTAAGAGGGAAGGACACTTACTAAATTCCCATTCCCTAACGAGAACAAAAATCAGTTAGTGCAGTAAGTGGCTCTCTGGACATGCCATAGGCCTCGGTGCTTGTATTCTTGGTATCCAAACTGGGCAAAATTTATCTCTGGTACAGCTCTGCTTAAGTCATTGGAATTCCACCAAGTCTGCATTTGATATGATGGTGATCATTAACAATAAGCTACAGGAAGAGCTATTGGCAAGGCTGATGTCATTGCCTTTCATCGGTCTCCTACATAGGAAAAATTAGGGCTGACTTAAACTCAGGATGACTTTATTTTTCTTTTAAATATATTTGGACTAGTACAATATCAGTTTCTCATTAAACTGGACTGATCCAGGTAATGGTTGCAGGGAATAAAAGTTGAAAATTTTTCACCTTCTCTGAATAATACATCTATTTTTAAAGCACTTAAGACTATCTCATTCATTACAGAAGTACAACTCCAAGTCATCTATAAGCACACTCCTAGAGACACAGTACCTGTGGCTGCAAACTTGTATTTAGTTAACAGCATTCAGGTTCCTAAACGGACAAAATCAAGTTCTTTTAACACACCAATTACTCCCTGTTTTATCTCCATAGTCTTGCTCCATTTACATGTCTGGTGTGCCAACTGTTATCCTTTAAATTAATGCAATCATCTGTTCACGAGAGAGAAAGAAAACGCTGAACTATATTTAACAAGATGAAAGGGTTGGATAAAAGACATCTCAGCGACAAGCTTTATGCAATGTCAGTGATGAGCTGTGCCTCAAATAACCCTGCCTGTAAGCACACTTGTTTGAGAATGGACTCACTGTTCCTGTGTTTTATCTGGGCTGTACCGAGCGGCCTCGATTCAGTGCACTCTACTTTGGGCCACAGTTGGAGGCAAGAAGACGACTCAGATTCCCTTGTCCACATTCTGGGAGAGGCTGAATGAGTCACAATCATAAAGAAATAGGAATGCTGGGTAGCTTTTAGGCTGCCACGTTGTTCCAGTCTGGGCCACAAGCATACCCAGTTCTGGAGAACAGAATTGGCTCTTACCCCTTTTCAGGAGTGAGAATGAGGATATTGCACACTGTTTGGAAGTTTTAAAGGGAAATTCTATTTACAAGAGCACATATACAAGAGGCAATCAGGTAGAATAAGTACAAGACTTGCTTGGGCCAAATTTGCCTTATAGAATCCTCCACCCCTTCCACACTCAGTTGGTCTGAGGGTAGGCTGAAACCGCTCCTCCAAGCCTCAGTGGCTCAAGTCCCTGCCCAACAACTCCCCCAGGAACCACGGTAAGAGCACAGACTGCTTCGAGAAGTGGAAGCAAGAGCAGCAGGAAGGAGAAGGGAAGAGATCAGTCAGGCACTATCTTTTAAGCAGTGATACAGGAATAACAAGATTACAATATCCTGGGACAGGCCTCTGTCCCTATGGTTTTGTTTAAGGGGGACCTAGGATCCCTCAAACTACCACACACATGGAACAGTATCTCCTGAAGGTGAGCTGAGCAGTAGTCAAATGTAGATGCCCCATCCCTGGAAGTATTCAAGGTTAGGTTGGTTGGGGCTTTGAGCAACCTGATCTAGAGAAAGAGGTGTCTTCCCACAGCAGGAGTGCTGAAAGTAGATTATCTTAAAGCTCTCTTCCAACTCAAACCATTTTTGATTTCCATCCTTTGATTCTGCTTTTGGTTTGGGGCTTTACCTTTACGCTGTATATTTTATCTCTAGTGGAGCTCTCCTCAGGGCTCTCTACTCAATGTCTGAGCTTCACACAAGAAAACAGTAATTAGAGCTAAGCATTGCCATGAAAAGCAGGAATAACACAAAGACTTATGGAGACAGATGCTCTTAGCAAACAGGTGCTCCAAAGTGGGCCTTTTGACACAGCATAGAGCACAAGATTTAAAGGAAGTATGACACAGAGCTGAGAGCACCGCAAGAACACTCAAGATCTTTCCAGAGGACCTGCAGCATTCCTTGGTTTATCTCAAAAGCATCAGAAATCCAAGGACTCCTGGCCACCTGTCTGCTTCTCAGAACAGGCAGACAGCTTCTGCTCAGTTTAAGGTCTGCAAATCTCTCTTTACTGGGACGTAGCAAAGCTGGGCTCCAACCAGGCTACCCCAAGCATGTGGAAACGAGGGCAATGGGTTTAAACCAGCAGAGGGGAGATTGAAACTGGATGTTAGGAGGAAGTTCTTTACAGTGAGCGTGGTGAGACACTGGCACAGGTTGCCCAGGGAGGTTGTGGCTGCTCCCTCCCTGGAGGTGTTCAAAGACAGGTTGGACGAGGCCTTGAGTGACCTGTACTAGTGGGAGGTGTCCCTGCCTATAGCAGGGGGTTGGAACTGGATGATCCTTGAGGTCCCTTCCAACCTTACCCTTCTATGATTCTATAAACTGGGAATGGCCTTGTAACACTTTTGTTGCACCAAAAAGAAATCAGTTAGTAACTGGTAGGGTTTTCCTCCTTCCCCATTCTTCACTTACTATTCAAGTGTAAAGATCCCTTTACTCACTTTCCTCTGCAAAAGGAATTCCTGCTCATTTGTAATACTAAGGTTATAGTTTCTGCAGCAGTAGGGCTGGTGTAATTAAAATAGGAGGAGAAAATTTGTAGCAGTTTTTCAAACATGTTGGTCATTTGTTTAAAGAATAATCTTTCCAGTTTCTGTCTGCACGAAACTTCATTGCTAACCTTTAGAGCTATGCTTAAAAAAACTAAACAAAACAGAACCAGAGTCTGAAGAGCTGCTGCTGCTGCTGTCTGGAGCAATTCAGTACAATTTCATGGAAAGGTTAAACAAATTTTGTTGGATGCCTGATTTAATTCTGTACCAAAGATAATGAGACCACCTTGCTGTCTGTAATTTTCCATTATTATTTAACAAAGTCTCTGGCAGCTTTGTCTATAAATATTCCTATTTTCCATAATTCTGTGACTTCCACATCCAAATCCATTAACCAGTTCTTTTGGGTTTGTTTCTTTTTTTCTCCACTGACTGTACATAGAAGCATCACTTAGGGTCTGAAAGTTATTTTATTAGGAGAGGTTGAAACACACAAAAATTGCAGAGAAATATGGGGGTGGGGGGGTGGAAGGGGAGGGGGAAACTAGGCCTGCATNGGGGGGGAAACTAGGCCTGCATGAAAATTAGAACAGCTTTCTGATGTGCTTTTTGGTACTCTCTTTCATCAGTGAGAAAATCTCTTCTTGCCTATCAGGCCAAATGCATGAAGTGAAGTTTGATTGGGTTTTCAGCTCCTCTTGTGCTTAATTTCAATGCTGTCTCTTTCTCTCCTTTTTCATCTTTATTTTCAAGCAGAATGAGGGGTGTGAATTCTTGAAGTGAAGACTCTTCTCAAACACTGTCCCTTAGGAGATGCTGACACAGCTCAGTATCAGAATTCCACAGAGCCTATAAATGTTATCCACGGGAGAAACCACTGGAACATTTTCAAAGCCAACTTTTTCTTTAATATTCTTTTTTGGAAAGACATTAATAACTTCATCTAAAATTTGCAATATAATCAACAACAAAAAAAAAAAAAAGAGTAAACGTACAATGAAACCACTCAGCCTGGGATCTAAAATGTGTCTGTATCTTGCATGAAAGAGCTTAGTCCTGAAGAGAAGACCTGGAAGAGCTACAAGCAAATGAAAACAAGATGTTGGAATGGGATGCTTTGGATATAGCTACACCAGCGCCATGTATAAAAATGGCAATTTGTAATTTTAGAACAGTTTTGAATGATATTTGCAAAACTGCAAGTCCATCGTGTGAAGCTGGCCACAAGTTTCTGTTTAGTAAGTATTGAGCTCCTACTCCATGTGGATTTTGTTACCTCAAAGCAATTTTAAAACACATCAATCAAATCCCCGTGAATCAGCACAGGCAGATGCTGCTGTTACAGGCAATATCATTTGAAGTTTCATTTTCTGTGGTGCTCATTTAATATAAAATACATAGGCAGTCCTTGGAGTGGAGACTGGATCAAGAGATTCCTGCTTATAACTAAGTTCCCCAATCTCTACACTGTGGTGTCAGATTCCCCTTTCTCTGGTTGTTTGAAGCTTGAAAATATTCATAAATGTGTAAATACCTTCCCCCTCCCCCCCTTTTTTTTGGTGGGGTTTGGTAGGTTTTTGTGTTATTTTTATTTGGTTGGTTGGGGGTTTTTTTTGTTTGTTTTGTCAACTTTACAGAAGGCAGACTCAGCTGGAAGGGTGAAGCATGCCTTCACAGCAAAACAGAGCCACAGAGTCTGTCCCGGCAAACAAGGAACTTTCCTCAGACAGGAGAGCAGAGGCTGGACCAACTTGACCAAACCTGACATTCCAAAGGAGCCTTTTCTCATCCACTGTGTGAAAAAGGCATTAGCCCACACCTGAGATAATCATTAAACAACACTTCCCCTTCAGTGTTCATCATGAATAAGCTCAAGTCACAGAACCACAGAATAAAACAGGTTAAAAAGATCTCAAAGATCATCAGGAAGGACATGGAACTGTTGGAGCGGGTCCAGAGGATCAGAGAGCTGGAGCAGCTCTCCTATAAAGACAGGCTACAAGAGTTGGGGCTCTTCAGCCTGGAGAAGAGAAGGCTTCCAGGAGACCTTAGAGTAGCCTTCCAGTATCTGAAGGGGGCTACAGGAAGTCTGGGGAGGGACTATTGACAAGATCTTGTAATGACAGGACAAGGAGCAATGAGTTTAAACTGGCAGAGGGGAGATTTAGACTGGATGTTAGGAGGAAGTTGTTTGCAGTGAGGGTGGTGAGACACTGGCACAGGCTGCCCAGGGAGGTTGTGGCTGCTCCCTCCCTGGAGGTGTTCAAGGCCAGGTTGGAGGAGGCTTTGAGTGTCCTGTACTAGTGGGAGGTGTCCCTGCCTATGGCAGGGGGTTGGAACTAGATGATCCTCGAGGTCCCTTCCAACCTTACCATTCTATGATTCTGTGATCATCCAGTCCAACTCTCAACCCAGCATGTCCTCGACCTTGATGTCCCCTCCCTCTAGGTGTCCAAAGACCAGGCTGGACAAAAAGACAGTGGCTGTTAGATCTCACTCTCCCACCCATTACAGTGTAGGAGTCCAGACATTAACTTAGCATCAAGTCCATAATGCCACTTACAGCACTGTGACAACTCAGCATCAGAAGGCACAAGTTACTCTATAGATTTGGTCAGTAGGGCACTGTTGACCACTATCTGATCAATAACAGCAGCTATTCTCATTTCCTACATGTTATAAAGAACTGTTATGGGAAAGAATTGGGTAACCCAATTGGGAGATGTCCCTGCCTATGGCAGGGGGTTGAAACTAGATGATCCTTGAGGTCCCTTCCAACCTTACCATTCTATGATTCTAACCCAATGTCCTATGAATATGTAAATTAAATGTTAAGTGGCAGAAATGTATTGTGCCTTTAAGCCACAGAATAACTATGGGCCATAAACCACTGTTGGCTGGCACACAGATCTCTCACTGTTATCAGTGGGAATCTCAGTCACAGACTGAGATCTCTGTATGCCCCTGAGAGCCTTTATTCAAATAAGAAATTTAAATGACTGGTGATGCTACAGGAAAAAACAAACACAAACTCTACTGCCTTTAACACTGGTAATAGAAAATCATGGTCTGTGCCAATTTTATCTCAAATTTCCTCTTTAGATTTCATGAAAACAGACTTAATGCTTCCAGCTTTCCTTTCTTTCTCCTAGAAGTCATGTTTTGGCTGTAAAAATGATGAGGAAATCCTCTAAAAAAACCAGTAAAGTTGTACTTTGGGCCAAATGTTTCACTTTGCCTAGAGTGGAATTTTGCTTGTTTGAAACTAAGAAAAATGTTCATTGACAGTTTGGGCTTTTTTTTTTTCTTGTATCAGGTCAATTCTTAGAATTGTCATGAAGAACAGTTTTATTCCTGGTGAGGAAAAAAAAGCATCATAGAATCATAGAANTAGCTTCCCAAAACCCAACCCAAAGCACAAGTTAAACCAAAACAAAAAGAATGACAAAACCACATCAGATTAATCTCCTCTTAGTTTGACAGGTCACACAAGAATTTTACTTTCATCAAGGACAGTTTTCCCTTTCCTGCAATGGGAATTAAGCAATTTGCCAGCTAGTGCTGCTGTCTAGAAAAGTGAATGTTTTCTAATAGGATAAAACCTTCTACAACGAGGACTACAAGGCAATCAATTAGACCTTAGAGGGGAATTACTGAGGTAGTAATAAGTATTTGCTTTCTGTAAAGATGTCTTTATAAGTAGATGTGATCCAGCAAATGTAAGCTAACAGAGAGTGAATCACTCCATGTGCGTATGTGTGTCTAAGTAAAACGAGGATAAACCTGAAGCTAATGGATATTTAAGGAACTCCAACTCTCTGCTGCCAAGACAAATCCACCCTATTCTTCAATAGCAGGTCAAAGAGTAGTTCTGGGAATTCAAAATCTCTGAACTAAATGACTTGAATCAATAGGAGTGAATGCAGAAACAGGGTAAGCACTGACCACAGTATGCTCCCGTTTAGCTAAGACTTACCTCTGCAAAACACTAGCTTTAACTTACACAAAAGTATTAGAAAATTCACTGTGAGCTTGATCAATGTGATCTATAGCAGCAATAAACTGCTCAGAAAGCCTGTCATTATATTAAGCAGAAAATATTGTTCCTTTGTAGTAGTCCAGCAAGCTTTGTCTTTACTAAATCTGACACACTGAGGTAGAAAGTGTACAGTTCTCTCAAAGGTATAACAACTTAGTAAAAAAACAGATTTTCAAAATCACAGAGCAAAATGTGAAAGTTTAACCTATTCTATTAACTACTGCAATTATTTTCAGAATAAGAATGATGTATAGATGTATCTTTTGTTCATCCTTAAAACACATAGACAGAACAAATAGATTAGTGTTAGAAATCCTAGGAAGCAAGCATACTAAATAATCTGACATTGGTAGAGAAGCTGGTGTGGAAGCTTACATCAATAATTTGCAAAACACTGAAATTCATAGCCCATATTCTGGAACAAAAAAAAAATGTGACTTCTGTTCCCAACAGTTTGGTTTGCCCCTGTCCTTAGCCTGTGTACTGTGCAGCTTGCAGAGGAGATAAAAGATGACAACATTCTTCCAGCCCCATTTCTACAGTTAACTTCAGAGAACTGGAAACCTAGAGGGTTATCTTTTATCCCAGGATCAATTTTTGCCTTTCGATTTACAAGTTGCAGGCTGCTTCAGAAGGCACAGAAATTGAAGTAAAGTTCTGGTCTTGCCTGCAACAATTGAAAAGTAGAATAGGAAATTGGCAAACAAAAGCCTGAACAGAACAAGTCAGAACTTAACATTTACATTTATGAAAAACCATAGTATGGAGGTAATCACATCTGTTCATCAGAAGTTATTTCTATGTTAGGATAAAAACTTTGCAAAAACAGTACAATTAATGTGAGGTGTCTCTAAAAGATCAGAGAATGGTAAGGTTGGAAGGGACCTCAAGGATCATCTAGTTCCAACCCCTTACCATAGGCAGGGACACCTCCCACTAGCACAGGTCACTCAAGGCCTCATCCAACCTGGCCTTGAACACTTCTAGGGAGGGAGCAGCCACAACCTCCCTGGGCAACCTGTGCCAGTGTCTCACCACCCTCACTGGAAAGAACTTCCTCCTAACATCCAGTCTAAATCTTCCATCTGCCAGATTGAGACTAGCATGAAGGAAGAGGATTTGAAATAACTCTTTGAAAATATTGTTTTTTCCTTCCAAGTCCCACACAAAAGACTATTAAAGAAAATAAATACTGAGGGATGAGAAGTAAAATGTTCTCTTTGGTGAAAATTTCTCTTAAATTGTTCAGATGTTAATTAAGATGACACTAATTAAAGTGAGAGGTCATACAATGTAGCACAGATATTTCTAATGCATTCTCCTTACTTAAGAGCAACGTATTTTTAATTGTTAGAAGAGCAATTCCTAACATTCATTCCCTCTCCCCTCACCCATGACATAAAAAGCCCATAGAATCATAGAATGGTTGGAAGGGGCCTCAAGGATCAGCTAGTTCCAACCCCCTGCCATAGGCAGGGACACCTCCCACTAGTACAGGTCACTCAAAGCCTCAACCAATCTGGCCTTGAACACCTCCAGGGAGGGAGCAGCCACAACCTCCCTGGACAACCTGTGCCAGTGTCTCACCAAAAGATATAGTCTCACCATCAAAGATATGGTCCCGAAACTTCAGTATAGCAACTTGATAGAAACAGATCCCAGATGACTGCCCAGGGAGGCTGTGGATGCTCCCTCCCTGGAGGTGTTCAAGGCCAGGCTGGACGAGGCCTTGTGCAACCTGTTCTAGTGGGAGGTGTCCCTGCCTATGGTGTGGGGGTAGAACTGAATGAGCTTTGAGGTCTCTTCCAACCTAAACCATCCTACAATACCTAAAGCAAAGTACAGGGACAGTAAGAAGAGGGAGAGCTGCATGTTCACACATTTTCAGTGCTAGAAGGCAGCCACAGCATTAGAATTTTTCTTCCTAACCTTTACCAAGGACCATGTCATACAGTAAGTGAATTGTTTCATTTTGCTTTCAGCATTTGATTTTCAGCACTGTTAGAGAAATAGGATAATGGGTAAGATAGACTGCTACCATGGTACTGCAAAGCAATTCTTACATTCCCAGGGTACATTAAAAGGATCTGCTCTTCACTGAAGCAGTGAAAGCACAATTTGTTTATCAGAATTCATACCACCATGACTGATTAACAATTAATACATACAAGAGAAATGAGACAACACTACACACTGAAAAGGAGAGATGTTTCTGACACCAGTTTGTTCAGCCTGGAGAAGAGGAGGCTCAGGAGAGACCTTATTGCTTTCTACAACTGCCTGAAAGGAGGTTGTAGCCAGGTGGGGTTGGTCTCTTCTCCCAGGCACCCAGTGACAGAATAAGAGGACACAGTCTCAAGCTGTGCCAGGGCAGGATCAGGCTGGATGTCAGGAAGTAGTTCTTCACAGCAAGAGGGATTGGCATTGGAATGGGCTGCCCAGGGAGGTGGTGGAGTCCCCATCCCTGGAGGTGTTTAAAAGGAGGCTGGGTGAGGCACTTAGTGCCATGGTTTATTTCATTAGATGTTGTGTGATAGGTTGGACTCAATGATCTCAAAGGTCTTTTCCAACCTGCTTAATTCTGTGACTCTGTGATTCAGCATTTATTTTGATCCTTAATTCTGAAAAATCACACAGGAATAAGGTGTTAAGCATTTGGTATGGACACCATCTTACCTTAGCCTCAGATGCTCTTCTTAAAAACACTCTTAAATTTAAATGATTTTTTTTTTTCAAAAAAGAGAAATGAAGAAATGAATTTTATCATCAGGATTTGTCACTGAGATGACACAACCCCTGGTTGCATCTGTCAAACTAAATCAGTACACTGCAATGTGACATCAACTGCATTAACTCTGTGTCATGTCCCCAAAATATCAAACCACAGGAGCACCACACAATCACTGTGTTGTGCTATACTTTGCTATGCATATTATCATTATTATACTCTCTGTGTTCTACACAATGTATTTCAAGAATGATTAAAAAAAAAAAAAGTTCTGGAGGATTTCTTACTAAGGTTTTTACAGTCAAGAAGAGCTAAACTCCAGCAGAAAATGATTTCACAGAATGACAGGTAGGGAAAGGGAGAAGAGGGGAAATGAAGTGGACAGTTGTCTTTTTTATGCTTTTATAAGCATCTCCTAATAAGGGGGGAACAAAAATTCATTATAAAAAAAAAAAAAAAAAAAAAAGAATTGTAAAAGTAGTTTGAAGTCTTCAGCTCTTCTCTGGAGGTTCTGCACAAACATAAATCTGCATCAGCTCCTCAGATGAGGCTCTGAAAATGTTAAATACCGATGACAGCCACCTCAGCAACACCTGATGTTTGAACTCTTGACAAAATTAATACTTGGGAACCCTTAGGACATTGTGAAGTGTCACATGTCCAATGGTTCCATGAGCCCTGGACAAACCTCAAAGTACTCAGACTTCATTGAAATGCCTCCCTGAGAACAAGCATAATCCAAACTGTCTCTCAAGGGAAGATAAAATGTATCAACTGCTTTTTCTTGAGTATTTTTTACATCTCTCAAGCCCTTGCTCTCCTGAAATTGTCTGTAATAGTTCAATCACAATTCTCAGTTCTATACAGTCAAGATAAACACCAAGAGACAGAAGATGCAAACAATCTGCTTCAACTATTTCAGCTATAGGAAATCTAATTGGTGCAAGAGAACACGTTGTTTGAAAGCCTATATACTGTCCAAGACTTGGACATGTCTTCAATTAGAACATCTTTTCATTAAAAACAGAAATAAAGCTATCATGTTGAACCTCAAAGCATACCAGAGTTCCAAGGACAATACCATCTCCATTACTGGAACCCTCAAATCTAAACAAAGTGAGACAGAACCACAAGTGACCTACCACTCTCCTACCAGAGAAAATTAATTACCCCTTGACATGAAGTATCATTTTTATGTACAGTCTGGACCATAATGAGGTCTTTACTATGCGACCATACTTCAGGTAATTGTCATCTTAAGTAAACATGTTTTAATTACTGTCACTTTTTTCATTACTCATTCTCAAGCCTACAATGCCTGTCAGGGTTTAACGGATTGTCATCTCCTGCTACTTCCCTCTGGCAACATATGTCCCCATTTATTTCACCAGCAAACTAATTAAAATACCCAGACTATGCAATGAGTTTAGGGTAATTTTGATGGTGATGGTGATGCAGTTGTCCATCCTAACAAGTCTTCAGAGCTTTTATCTGTTTCTCTGCATACATTCATGGTTCTTTATAACTGGAAATAAGATGTTGTGTGGCTGTTGTTGACAAAGTGACTTTTGCAACAAGCACTGTCGTTTTGAAGAATACCCAAGGAGCAAAAAGAAATCAATGTAACCTCCAGATATCTGCTTGAAAGCAGCCCTGTGGAGAAGGACCTGAGAGTGCTGGTGGGCAAGAAGCTCTCCACGGACAGCAATATGCCCTGGTGGCCAAAAAGGCCAACAGGATCCTGGGGTGCGTTAAGAGGAGCGTGGCCAGCAGATGGAGGGAGGTTCTCCTCCCTCTCTGCTCTGCCCTGCTGAGATCCCACCTGGAATACTGTGTTCAGTTTTGGGCTCCCCAGTTCAGGGCTCCCCAGTTCAGGAGGGACAGGGATCTACTTGAAAGAGTTCAAGGGAGAGCTGCAAAGATGCTGAAGGGGCTGGAGCACTGCCCTGTAAGGAGAGGCTGAGAGACCTGGGGCTGTTTGGTCTGGTGAAGAGAAGACTAAGAGGAGATCTGATCAACATTTATAAAGAGCTGAGGGCTGGAGGTCAAGAGAGAGGGGACAAATTCTTCTCAGTTGCACTCTGTGATAGGACAAGGGGCAATGAGTATGAACTACAGCACAGAAAGTTCCACCTCAACATGAGAAAGTACTTCTTGACTGTAAGGGTCACAGAGCACTGGCATAGGTTGCCTGGAGATGTTACGGAGGTTCCTTTGAAGACTTTCAAGACCTGTCTGAATGCATTCCTGTGCAACCTGAGCTAGATACTATGCTCCTGCTCTGGCAGTGGAGTTGGACTTAATGACCTATGGAGGTCCCTTCTAACCCCTAACATCCTGTGATCCTGTGATATCAACTTGAAATTTTAATTCAATTACATGATACAGAACAGAATACTCAGAACAACTTCAGGTCACCTAGGGAAAGAAGTGTACCTTCTGGAATAAAATATTGCCCTCTATCATGTCTAATTATTAATACCTTTAAAACTAAACAATTTCACCATATATGGAGGCTGCTTGATTATTTTATTTATATTGTTTCTCACCATTAACTGTGGTCCACTGAGAACCACAGTGGCCAATTCATTCTGCCACTTAGTGATGCTCCTAAAATCTCCACTATTTGCATTACTAATGAAGTATCTCAAACATTCAACAAGTGTGAATATGGCAAGTTGAATCTACTTGGTCCAGCAGTCTGTCATCAATTCCTGGTTATTTTTTTCCTGGAGTACTGAAGGGAAAGCAACAACTGGGGATTGGTGTTCAGTTCTGTGCCAACAATTCTGACAACAGCAGCTTCAGAAGAAATATCCCCATTTTTGCATTTAAAATGCAAGTTAAAAAGAAAATGTAAGAGGGATAATAGCAGGAGCAAGAGAAGAAAAATTGAGGAAATTAGTAGTAGTCTGGATTATGTCTACTTCAACCTCACTGCCTATAGGGTTTTTACATGAGGGATGATACCAGATGCATCCTGCTCTTGGAGCTATCTGTGCTGTTTTGAAGGTAGTTGTCATATGTACAGTGAATTACACTTGACTCATTTCCAAGATCTCTCTTCTGAATGGAGACAGTAAAAGTGCAGTGCCTGCAGAAAATAAATGCACCTGCCTTATCAGTAGAAATTCTGATCGGCACTATGAAGTAGAAGATTAATTTAATGCTTTTAATCACATAAAGACTCAGTGGCTTGTTTCTCTAAGTCACATATAGAGAAGTATCTACTTGAAAGTCAAGTTTTGAAATTAGCATCTGTCTGTTTCAACCTATCAAACACAATCACACTGGGCATAGCTGAAACTCTTACCGCTTTCCTGACAGACACCTGGAGCCAGCGCTGTCATTGCTCCTTTTTGTAAGCAGCAAGGAAGTGAATGAAATGGACAGTTCTTCAAAGAAATGTTTAACAAAAAGCAGACTGGAGCTTTTTACAAGGACATCACCTTTTGCAATTCAAAAAGGTTCTCTTTGTTTGACTTTCTAGCACTGTCATATTTAGCGGTTCACCTTCTCTCTTCTCAGACAATTTTTCCCTATGATGAACCTACACTGTGAAGAAGACCAAGATAAATGCTAAAAAGCTGATGGAGGAATTCAGGTCAGGTTGTGAGGGTGAGGTAAGGGGGAAATGTGATTCAAGTAGAGGCCTGTATGGGCATTATCAGGTCCTGGAGCAGCACAAGCAGAAGATGAAACCCTGCTGTACTTCTGAGGAGCACACACAGGATTATTCTTCAGTTCCAGGGTCACTGGGTCAGCGGTCAAGGCTCTCACTTCACCTCCTGCTCTTTCTGGGACAAGAACTAGCCATGAATTACTCCAAGCAACTCCTGCATTAGTAGAGGAAGTGCTTAAAATATTTTTTTTTTTTCCATCTGACATTGCAGAAACTGGACTCTTTTCATCCCTGATAAAAGCACACTGACATCACTTCTGGGCTAGTGAGCAGCTGTAGAAGCTGGGAAGTTCACGATAATTCTGGTCCTGTTTGGATGCCCTTAATCTGTGTCAAATAGACCACACTGACTGCTGTGATGATGTTGCAAATGTGCCTGTGGCATCCCAGAAACCTTTAAAAAGGTTCAGCCAAGCCTCTATTAGTTTATGTGCTAGAGAGCTAGTGCCAGAAACAACCCAGCACAGTAAGGATTGTGATACCTTAGGACAGTATCAGCACACCAATGAATACAATCTTAAAATGACCAACAGTATTTTGAAACTGCCAAGAGAAAGATTCACTGATTCCTAACTATAGCCTGTTTCTAATCACTGCTCCCTCCCCAGGTAATAAAAAACACTTTCTTTTCTTCATCAGAAAACAAAAGTAGCTGCTGTAGCCACAGTGAATTATTTCTTTCATATCCTTGGAAACATATTATACAGCCTTAATTAAAAGAGATTTCCAAAAGAATAGTAAAACACTCTTAATGGAAAAAGGACATTCTGGCTTTCAGCAGCAAGGAAAATAGAACACATTTGTTTACTTCCCCTGATATTTTACAAGCCAGGAAAGGTCTTCTCTCCATATCTCATCTCCCAAAGCTTTGATTTGGTCTATCCTACAGTATTTCACTTCCAGGGAAGATCAGGGGCTGTAACACGACAGCTTTCCCTTACAATAATTTTATTTCTCTTCTGTACCTACATTTAATACAAGCCATTCTTTAAAAGGAAGAAAAATATATCAGGAAAATAGGTTCTCCAAGGCCTCAGGATCCAGAAGGGTGAACAGCAAGCCTCCTTCAATAAAAGAAAAACCAAGAGCAGACTGTAAATCAAACACTAATTTCATTAAATTGGAAAATTCTAACAAGCCCCTTGAAAAGCCTTTTAGTAG
This sequence comes from Ramphastos sulfuratus, assembly GCA_013399055.1. Classification (NCBI taxonomy): domain Eukaryota; kingdom Metazoa; phylum Chordata; class Aves; order Piciformes; family Ramphastidae; genus Ramphastos; species Ramphastos sulfuratus. Next base: position 56,674 of record WBNM01025561.1, read on the forward strand.
AGGAGGCAGAAACAAGGTATAGAGTGGTGCAGGTTCCACATCACTGAATCAGTCACAACATATGACATGAACTACATTCATACCTGCGTGAAAAGGGAGGTAAGAAATTACTACTATAGTGCAAATAGACCAAAGATGATCTGAAAGGAAAAAAAAAAAAAAAAAAAATAGGAGCAATTACTCAAACAAGACTCATCTCTCAATGCATTGCCCTCTTCTCAGTCCTTTCCCTTCAAACAATCTAAAAATGTACTTGCCTCAGAGAAATTAGTGAGCAAACTCCTGAAGAATTCTTGCTTCTAAGAAAGCAGGTCTATCAAATACTGTATCTTATTTTTCTAACATGATGAGAGCCTTATTACCCAGGACCTATTCTCCAAAGCAAATCCACACATACCTTCTAACAGCATATACCAATGAAAAACTCTTTAGTAACTTTTGAGTTCATTTTTCTTGCTACATTTGACTAAGTTTCTACTGAAAGTTGAATAAAGGACAAATAAAATGAGCTACCTTGGGAGAAACCCACAGTGCAGATAAAAATACAGTGGATCCTCTTAAAGCCAAGATTTGACTCCCCAGATTTTTCTTTCTAAGATCTAACTCCCACAATTTTTCTTTGTTAACAAACAAAATGTAACCCACTTGACACTGTGAATATGGTTTGCTGAAATCCATTCCAATTGCTTCATTTAAATGTGGCACATTAGCCAAGAACACAGAGTTAGCTAGATGATATCTGACACACAGGAACAAGCTTAACCTTAAAAAATATTTAGAATGAATTAGGCCCATTCAAAGTCAAGATTGGTGAGGTTGGACATTTTCTGCTGTGAATGTCCTTTCTTTAAAAATTGATCACATGTGGAATCATTTCAAAGGATGTTGCCAGAAAAACACAAATGTGTTACCCTGTCCAAATTTCTCACCGTGGAAATGCTATGCCTTGAATTTTCTCGGCACATTACATCCCCTGAGAAGCAGTAATAATGCAGCACTCATAGCTCCACTTGAAACCAAGATTTTGCTTATGTGGAACCCTGGCTTTGCTACCATTCACCTGATTGTGAGGTTTTATCCATTTGCCTCTATATATCATGTCCCCCTATCATTCCTCTGAGTCATCCTCTCTGTTCCATAATGTATAGAGAACAGTAAACTGCAGAAAAACAGCCTGAAGACATAAAAAATAGTTTATTCCAAAGCTAAAGTATTGACAATCAGAGAAGGAAAGGTTAATCTTCTGCTCTCCAGATCTGCACACAAATAGTAACACCAACCAGGCATCCTTCTCAAAGTTTTACCTGTGCAGTAAGTGGCAATGTTGTATGAAAAAGCTGTTATGTCAATATTGGTGGAAAATGTTTCAAATGTGGAATTAGGTTGTGCGACACACCCCTACAGCACAGCAGGTAGGACAAGGGCATGACAGGATTCATAGAGAAAGCAGAGAGGTTACTTTTCCCCATGAATCTATGATCACTAACAATGATGCAATAATTTACAGACTTGGGAAGTCTGTAAATCACTGCTACTTGAAGATCACAGAATCACAGAATATCAGGGGCTGGAAGAGACCTCGAAATCTCATCCAGTCCAAGCTCCCTGCCAGAGCAGGATCACCTACAGCAGATCACACAGGAACACATCCAGGCAAGTTTTTTTATCTCCAGAGAGAGAGACACCACAACCCCCCTGGGCAGCCTGTTCAAGTCTTCTGTCAACCTCACAGGGGAAAAAAAAGTCCTCTTCATGTTTCCAAACTTCCTATGCCTCAGCTTTCACCCATTGCCCCTTGTCCTGGCATTGGGCATCACCCAGCAGAGCCTGGCTCCAGCCTCCCGGCACTCGCCCTGCACATATTTATAAACATGAATGAGGTCACCTCTTCAGTCTCCTCCTCTCCAAGCAGCACAGCCCCAGCTCCCTCAGGCTCTCCTCATAAGAGAGCTATTCCATTCCCTGAATCATCTTTGCGGCTCTGTGCTGGACTCTCTCAAGCAGTTCTATGTCCTTCTTGAACTGGGGGGCCCAGAACTGGATACAGTACTCCAGATGTGGCCTTTTCAGGACAGAGAAGAAAAGCAGGAAAAATTTTTTGTTTGGTTGTTTTTTGTGGGTTTTTGTGGTTTTGTTTTGTTGTTGTTGTTGTTTTTTGCAAGTCTGACTGAAAATTTTAATGCCTTTTAAATGTGAACAGATACACATTTTACAGGAGCTGTCTACATAATCTTTCTATTCCTTATGTTTCCACAAATACTGACTCTAAATTCCTTGAGTCCCTCGGTGTGGTGCACTCAAAAAAAGCAGAGAATACTGTTAACCCTGGCTGCAGAACATGCCCATCATGATAAAAGCCTCCAGCTGGAGTCAGATTCCTTTTTCCTAAGTGCTTGTTCATTCTACACACAGGACTAACAGCTATTTTAGTTCCTCAAAGCATGGTCGGGACAAAGTCAACCTCATCTTCACTGGTCAGGTAAAAGTAGTGACCACTTCAGGGTACTTTAGTTTCAGCAGGTAAAAAAAAAAAAAAAAAAAAAAAAAAAAAGTAATTTTCACATTGAGAAAGTTGCCTTCATTTCTATAGGAATATTATACAAATACACCTCCAGGATGGAAGAGATACTAAGGCAAAGTATGTCTTGGAATTATCCAAGAGCAGCCACTACTGGGTACTGGATTCTTACTCTGTATCAAATATGTGTGAATAGTTCAAACTGCACTACTGATCAATCTCACTAGCAAAGTGTTCAAGTAAAGTGTTAGACAAAAGGAAATGAAAACACTACAGGATCACCTTAACTTGTGGCCTTAAACGTTATCTCCTATAATTAAATAATTCAGGATGACTCCAAGAAAGATGAGTGCAGGTTCCCAAGTTTACAGGAATCCCTGTAGACATGGCCAAGCCCACCAAGTAAATAGTTCATGTTCAAAATATTTACTGTGTGTGAGTAAAACATCACAGCTCTTCTGTAACATGTTTGGGGCAGATAGCTCTTCAAACCACAGACTTCAGAATGGCTTCCTGAAATCCACTCCATTGTCCCAACATTTGCACTAAAAAGATACAACTAATCAGCACAGCAGCAATGGTGCTTGTTCTGACTGGAAATACACTAAAACAACTGCAAAAAGGGATTTGTTAATTCTAGTTCAGAACTGCTCTCCTTCCTCCTGAGGTTGCTCTCAGGAGCTAAACATTACTGTAGCAAAGACAAACCTTATTCTGTTCTTTTTTTCTTCTCAGATAAATGCAATCAAACAAGGACTTTCTGAAACATATTATAGCTTGTCTCTCAGACATCTGGAGCCAGGGCTGCCACAGACTCTCTGCTATTCAGAAGGAAAGTGAAAAAGACAGACAGCACTTCGAAATAAATCAATTGCATTTATTATCTCCTTTTGATGATGTTTTTGGGAAGGAAGGAAGGAACGGAAGGGAGAAGAAAGGATGAGGTTTTCAGCATTGAAGGTCTTATTTTCTTTGCTATTTAAAACTCCTATTAGTTCTAGTCAGATCAATGGCATTGTACATTTTCCAGTAATTTGTCTGAGATAAAACTAGAGCTATAAAAGCTTCAGGATTTACTAAGGACATCTATTTCCATTCCAAGAGCCAAATAAAACCAGAAAGACAGATCAATTTGAGCCCAGCATAGTTGGGTATACAGTTCCATTTCCACACACTGAAGCCAAGTCTGACTCTCAAGTTTGCCTTGAAGAAGTTCAAAAGCCAAAATGTTTGCCTGCAGAGATTTAAGAATATGGTTTGTAATAGTTCACACATTGCTTTACGCTGACACCTCAGAAGCACAACTGATAAGCACGTACTTTAGGAAATACATTGCAGTCACAGCAACATCCTGGGAAGTGGCCTTTTTTTCAGCTAAAACCAAAACCTGAGTGTTTTACAAAGCCCACAAGCCCACCAGAGGGAACAAATGCAAACTCTGCAAATAGTTTTTGAGAAATCTCTCTGGATTGGAAGAATATGGCAACATGCTCAAGGCTTCTCATAGAAGACTGGAATACCACATACTGTTTGTCAACTCCAAATGAAGTCTTCTAGTCATTCTTGCAGACAGCAAAAAGCAATCTGATAAGCTGTCAGAAGAGTGGAGTTTTCTGAGCTGTATGCAATTGCATTGTCTCATTTCTCTTAAAATACTGCTTGTCAACACAATTAAACACAGAAATAGAACAGTCAATTCATTAGATTCGGTTTCCCTTTACAGCACCATAAATCGGGAGAGATGAGGTGAAATAAACTGAGTTAATTCCCAATTTGTTCTGATGACAATCAGAATCTGGCTTAAATATGATCATCTGCTAAAATACATGAACTAAGAATTTCAAAACAAAACAAAGTCTCTTCCTACAGAAGGCGACTGTGAAAAACAGATGTCTCTGCTGTAAGAATGTTCAGTTTGATGCTATTTATAATTATAAAACCCAAGATCCATGGAAACTTCCTTCCTGTTGGAAAATATAATATGGTTCACTTCACTAAAACAAACAAAATATGCCATGTAAAAAGGCCAAACAAACCTACACTGCTGTTGGAGTCATTAACAGTACCTCCTCCATTCCAAATTTCACTTGGTCTTCTCATGACCTGAATAAGGTCCCCAAAATACTGAAATGTTGTTTTGAAATATTTATGATTCTGCCTGGCTTCATAGTAGAAGCGATCTGGTGTACGAGTGGGAGTGGAATGGGAAAGCAAGAAATAAGAATACTGCGAACTCATTTTTTGGTACAAATAAGCTGTCGCTGTGGGCATCACACTAATCATTGACAAAGGCTACAGTCAGTTCTGTATAACTACACAGAAAAGAGGTCAACACTTTCTCAGACTGCAGACATTGAGTTCAAGGCAGTCCAGAAAACTAGTCTGAAACAAATTCTGTAGCACCAAAGATCATAAACACAGTAAATATTAACAATAATGGATGCATCTTCTTGTTACCTACAATACCTGGACAGGCTGAAGAGGTGTGCCCAGGCCAACCNCTTCTGTGACTGTCTACCAACTACAGCTACTTCAAAGCAGGCTCAGTAAATCAGTCCCAGCCAACTCCAATTTTCCTTTGTCAAGCTCTAGGGATTCTCAAGTCTGGCTGAAGCACTGCAATTATTATTTTTCCCTACCCAATATTCATTTCAAGAATTCTTTTCCCAAAAGACTTTCCAAATAAGCTTTCATGTCTTTATCTTGGCTTTGAAGCTGACACCTGTCAGGTGTGCATCAATTTACAGGCAGAAATAAAGAGGTTTTTTTGCTCAGACCCAGTTTAATTGAAAATGATTCTTTTACAGAGTCTCAGAAGCAGCATTCCAACCAAGCTACAGCCACTGCACTCTCTCCCTCTATCCAAGAAGCAACTGCCAGAACTCTAGTTGCTACATAAGCCTGGGACTCTCAATGCTTCCTGTTGTCTGTCACAAGTTTTAGATTGAACCATACAAACCAGCTCACACTCCTGTCATAAATGGACCAAATGAGACTGAGTTTACAAAATGTCTAATGCAGAAACAGTTAACTTTAGTGAAAATGAGACTGAACCTTCCACTTGCAAGCAGGTGACTCAGACCAATTTTAGAAACTAAAATTCATTACTTGCAGCAACAGATATTGGTTGAAAAGAAGAAAGAGAATTTTTGCTGGTTGATCTCTGCACTTGTATCTGTATAGAGACAGAGATACCAGCTCAGAAATTCATACAGACAAACATATGTGGCTATACAATGTTTAATTGTTGACTGAAACAACACAGTTAAATTAATATACTTTGGTGGTTCTTTGAGTCATTTAATGGTACTGTGCAGCTCTGCACATACAAAATGCAATGGGGACAGTGGAACACTCCTAAGATTATTCAAATAATACTGGAAAAGTTTTGTTATAGAACAATCACAAGAAACTTTGAGTCCCTGAGAGAGCTGACATAATCAAAAATACATGGCAGAGAAATCCAGGGGAAACTCAAAAGAACTTCAATTTGGTTTAATTACCTTGAGACAGACCAAGGCAGCACCTTCTTTATAAGCACTGCGGCTTGTGTTTTGGGATCCAAGAATGACAACCTGCTACCAGACATTTATATCATTTTTACTGTGCCCATCATATATTTCTCAAAGATATTAAAGTCAAATTAATGAAAGACATTAGAAAAGTCAAAGTCCCTTTGGAGAAGCTTTCAAAACTCTGCAGAGCTCTTCCTCTGCCACTAAAAGCTCAGAATTTGAAGGAAATACAACTCATCTATAGTTGCCTCCTGCTTTATGAATCAAAAAACCACATCATAGAGTATTCTATTCTGCTAGCAAGTTAATGAGAAGCAATGACTGGACAAAAGAATCTACTTTCTGAAAGCTTCCAGTGATACAGTACCATCTAACTTTAAAGAATCTGTGTATTTCCTTGTCTGAATTAAGATGGAATAGCTACATTGACTGTACTTACAAAATTACAAAATCAGTTTCACTGTGCATTCACAGAAAGACAAAAAAAAATAATAATCATCACATAACCACCACACAATCTGTTATTAAAGCACTCTGAGAACAAATATTTGAAGTGCAAAAAACACCTGAAAAGGGAAAGAAAAACCACTTCAGGCTTGCTAAAGAATCACGGACCTATGAATTACTGAAACCTACTCTACTTAACAAAAGCATTTATACAAAATATATTGCTGAGGGGGAAAAAATACATTCAAACACTTCTCAGACATTTCCAGGAAGTGATTTATCTACTGGAGCAAAGGTTAAGGGCTCAGAGGAATAGACAGGTTAATTTTGAATGCAGGAAAGAAGACTACAGAGCCTGTTCTATATATGTAGGTAAAAATAACATCAAGGAAGAGAAATCCCAAGTTTTGACATCTATTTCCAATCTTCTTCTCTCCAGAGGAGAGACAAAATGCAAAAAAAAAAAAAAAAGTTAAAGATGCCTTACTAGCAAAATTAAAGGAATGCATGGTTAACCAGATGGCTTAAGCTGGCAAAGAGTTCTGCAGAACTGCAAACCTCCCAAAGGTTAAACAAGGCAACACAGAAGAGATGAGCAGGGTCTCAAAATGAACTGGAGAAAAGAAAACACATATCCAGCAGCCCTACAAATTGTTACTTGCAAAAATGGCACAAGTTAATATCACACTTGTCATGAGAATCTGTGCAGTTTCTCAGAGGGTCTTGTATTAGATCACAGCACTACAAGCCAGGAATTTAAAATAATTTGGGAAGTGGTAAGTCCATAATGAGCTCTAATCACTTTTCATATTTTTGTGGGTAGAAGGAAAAAAAGGAGAAAAGATGTATCAAGTATTCATGTTTGAGTTATGGCTATTTTGGATTATGGCTACTTTGCATGCATATTAAGAGTTTTCCCAAGGAATTTTACCATAACTTTTAATGCTCATAATAGACAGGAATGGTTCTCATTAGGAAGAAATCTATGTCCTTAATAAAAGCGATCAGAAAGGTATCTCTCTAATAGAGCAGCCAAACACCACTCAATACTGGCAGCATTTTCAAAGACTAAATTTCACATCAGATATTACACAAGTCTAAGAAAGCAGCACACCACATGTTCTCTTGCCTCTTGGCTCTGATTCTGGTCCTCCACTACCTACACTGGGGATGCTTTCTCCCTGTCCCCAGACTACTCCCTGGTCCATATTCCTCTCCTGATTTTCCCCAGGCTCTGTTTGCCAGAACATTGCAATCCATGTGATAATTTTTCTCTTCTTAGCAGAGTTTCCAAGTGCATCCAATTTTCCTCCTACTCTCTCTGTAGCTGTGTGATATCTTCATCTCCCTCATTCTGGATAACTGGATGTTAGGAGGAAGTTCTTTACAGTGAGGGTGGTGACACACTGGCACAGGTTGCTCAGGGAGGTTGTGGCTGCTTCCTCCCTGAAGGTGTTCAAGGCCAGGTTGGATGAGGCTTTGAGTGACCTGTACTAGTGGGAGGTGTCCCTGCCTATGGGCAGGGGGTTGGAACTAGATGATCCTTAAGGTTCCTTCCAACCTTACCATTCTATGATTCTATGATTCAGAATTCCCATATACTGATTCTGGACTTGTTTCTTGCCTCACTTGTTGCATTATTTTGTATCAGTTGTACTGAGTTTCTCCTAACTTCATGCGCAATACCTAAATCCACCTGAGGTCACTGGGAACTGCCAGCTGAGTCCATTGAATTAGAATTTTACTATTCATGTAAGAAAACCTTGCAGATGGTTTTCTAATCTCCATGATCACTTCAAGGATCTGTGATCACAATCTCAGATTTTAAGTCCCACATAGATTACAGCATTATAACCTCTCACACCAATCAAAAGACATGCACCAAACACTGCCAGCAGCACAAGGCATAGTTGTTTCTTCTTCCAGAAACATTGGATACATGGTTGGAATCATCCAGTTGCAATTAACATTCATTGCATAATGCTAATTATTGGGGGAGTCCATGTTGTGCTAACAGCAGCATAGCTGGAAACACTGCTATAAATTTGATCAGCAAGACACGTAATGACCAGCACGAGGTTCTTAGAGAAGAACTCTGGAGCAAAGGAGCCACTGGTACAACCCTCTTTAATGGCAAAGCAGATTTAAGACCCTCAGACTTTGTTACAATCACAGAATTGCAATATTCACAGCATCAGCCAGCTTTAACTTCTGCTTGGAACACCTCCGATTCACCTAGTAAGAAGAACAAAATGAAGGCTGAGTTACATTTTCCTTTCGAGCAAAGGCTGGAAAGAGATGTAAAGGTTAAATCAGCTAAAGCCAAGGAAAAGTGATAACAAAAATATGGAAACATGAGAACTCATTCCCTACTCTGACAGCACAGAATTCCCCTTTCATGCAAACTATTTGATTGAGCACAAGTGTGCTCTGAGAAGCCACTCTGCTAGTTTCAGACTTGCCATTATGTTCAGAGCTCACCAGCTACTTGGCAGACGTTGCTGGGAAATCCACACAGCTTAGTGATGAGGAAGAAGTTAGTGGAATGGTGAAAATGTTGAAGTTGCTAGTTGGTGCAATGAATTGTAAAGCCAGGATCTCTTAAATAAGTGAAATAATTTAACACAGAACATAATAAGAAGTTGCAAAGAGATCTTGGAAATTGCATACTAAAACTATTTTTACTTAAGACATTGACAATGCTCTATGAGATTCTCGTTAAGCAGTACTCTAAAATGTATTTCATGAAGGCAAAGAGATATAAAGATGGACAATAGTTCAACTGCTTGTTCAACTTGGCAAGGAAATGCTTTCAAATCTAAGAAAAAAAAATTAAGGACATGTATTCACTGAGAGTTCCCACCTTGGGTATTTTGGACTGATTTCTTAGGTGTTCTAGTGCAAATGTCACCATTCTTTGATGATCATAAGACTGATGGAAGCATTAGGAAAATGTAATGTGGATCTCACTATAAACATTCTGGGCTCCAACTGGCATTAGGTTCCCTAACCAGATTAGAGTGAGAGGCCGGTCACAGCAGATGCCCTGTCTTGGTTCATTACTCAACACCTGTTAAACTTGATTAACAGCCCCAGCTAATTATCTGTTAAGAGTAACTCATGCTGTAACAGATCCCAGAGGTCTGAGAAGCTGACTTCATTTACATGTTTGTTCCCTCTCACAAGGTCTCAGTTAAGCATCACCAAAAAAATGCCTTCCAGAAAACAATAAAGCCCTTTTAACTAGAATACCATTGGCACTCATATGACCTACTTTATAGTTTCAGATGTATACCTGCAGGGAAAGCTTTATAACAGGATTTGAAATGCTCAAAATTCACACCTGCCCTGCAATTTAAAGCTGTCTCTACACAATGTGCAATAAACTGTAGCCATGTGCACTGTAGCAGCTGAGACAGATGTCATGGCAGCCAAACAAAAATATGTTCTCATTTCAAATTCAAAACTCTGTGCTTGCACAAACATGCTTCCCCTAACATAAATCAGAAGAAGTGATATTTCCAGGTGCTGAACACAATACAGATATGTACCATAAATTCTGCTGGTTAGCAAGGTAGAGTTGACACTATCACTCTACATAGGCTTACAGTTCATAGAATCATAGAATGGTAAGGTTGGAAGGGACCTCGAGGATCATCTAGTTCCAACCCCCTGCCATAGGCAGGGACACCTCCCACTAGCACAGGTCACTCAAGNGCCATTCACCACCCAGCCTTTATTTGTGCTTGGGATTGTGTCTACCCAGGTGCACCTACCCAGGTGCAGTTATCACACCTGTTTCAGTACTTTTCTAGATCTAAAAATAATTTTAGATCAGGCTCTGCTATCAATAACTCCTATAGTCCATAAATTAAGAGATTCTGGGTTTGATGGTTACAGTGTTTTTTAGGACACCAATTTCTAATGAACACGATGACTTCCACTCTGTAAGCAAGCTGGGTATCTGCTCACATGATATGCAGCACAGATTGTTTTCCAACATTTGGTAGCCTGCTTTGGTGAAACAAATCATGCTGTGGCAGTCATTTTACTCTATTCTACAGATGTGTAACAACATGCAATAAAACAAATTATATCCTCCTCTTTTTTGCTGAATTGATATTGCTTCCACAAAGCGGTACCAAAATGTCTAGACTATATTAGTGGTTTCCTTTCTTTCCCAAGCAAGTCTCATTGCCAGCACTGAACCTTCTTTCTCTCCTAAGACAAATTCCCTTTGCCCTGGGAACAGTGGCAACATGTTGTTCTGAGCTGCTGCCACTTCCTCCTTGCACATTTTCCATCTCCATCTTTCAAGATGACTGGCTATTAGCTGAGATGTGTCTCATCTTTTGCTTGGCATTGGTGTCCTCAGAGCAGAGATTTGAGTATTGGCAGTACTCACTGCTGAACCTTACTTGTCTCCATCCCAGGGTACCTCCTCAGCTCTGCAGGAAAGCTTACTGCTGTTATTTGCCATCCAAAACTTTCCTCTATGGTACGGTGTAAATGCTAACTGAGCTCACCACAAGCACATCTCCTTGCATTCTGCACAAACGCTTCTCTTGAGATCCTACCAAACTGCAAGGTGATTTTGCTCAGATCCAAAATTCAAAAGAACTGTCTAGGTACTACCCTTACACGTGTAGGTGCCTCATTTCACATGCAAGCCTTCTACACTTGTATTTTTACAAAACAGTGGGGCACCGTGCACTAAAGTTACTGAAGATGCAATCTAGATGTAAGACTGAATAAAAGCAGCATACATGCTTTTCCTTCAGGCAGCTTAAAAACACTCTTCAGATACAGATTAGGTGTACTTGTTTGAGGCTAATTGGAATATTTTAATGAAAAAAAAGTAGATTATAGGCTGTGAATAGCAAACAGTGGTGATGTCTGCTTGCTGAGATGTATAAAAACAAGGACACAAATATAGATAAGATAGAGAGTCTCTCTCTCTCTCTCTCTCTGGGAGCTGCTGTGTCTTCTGCTTTCTGCTGTGTAACCCAACTCATCACTCTGCTTCTAACCCCGATCTTCCAAACTCACCTTGCACATAAGGCAGATCCTGGGATAAGGTAGAGGGGCGGAAAGAAGGTGGAAGGGTAGTTGAGAGCCCCTCCTGGGGACTCTGATTTCTGGGAGGGGGATTGTGTTTCTTTCTGACCTTTAACATGTATATTTCTGTAACTATTCCTGTCTATTGTGTATATCTCTGCTTGTATATTGTGCTAAGCTGTAAATGTAGCTTCAGTCCTTAACTTCCAGCCAGCTGAGTGTAGTCTGGGTGATCTTCATTGTGTAGGGGGCAGGTGACTCCCAAACCATCACATTAGGTTATCCTGACTTGCTTCATCTTTTGCAGCTCTCCCCTTATAGTTGTACTAAACTGCAAAGTAAAATGAAGGGGGAGTGTCAGCTTTAGTGCAATCTCATTATTTGGTCAAAGAGGAAAGAAAATATTGTTTTGTAGCCATTTGCAAAATTCACTATTATGCAAGTAGACAATTTTAGATCATGCTTAGAAAAGTAATAATCCAGTAATTTTCCTGAGTCCCAGTATTCCTCTGCTATCTGACTTTCAGAGTAAACCAACACATTACAATAGTCATGTCAGTGCCATGCTATATAACCATACCTCAGATGCAATGGAGAGGTTTAAACCTGCACTAGTACCATTCAGAGTTAAGAGGCCACAAAAATCTCAAAAGACAAAACATCTCAACTCATCCTAATGACCAAAGAAATTCCTGCATCTGAGAAGAAACTTCTCAATCTGTTTATGTGAATTTTAAACACAGCACATGCAAAAATCTATGGAAAACAAAATTTACCAAACCCAGCACCAAACAGCCAGTTCAGTTTGTAATTAGGTATTTACTCCAATTAGCCACTGTATTTCCTAAGAGTGAACTTGAACAGTTCCCAACACAATTAAAAGATGAATGATTATGTCCTACAAAGACAGGCTGGGAGAGCTGGGGTTGTTCAGCCCCTAGAAGAAAATGCTCCAGGGAGATTTAGTTGGGGCATTCCAGTACCTGAATGGGACCTGTAAGAAGGCTGGAGAGGGACTGTTTACAAAGACCTGTGGTGATAAGAGAAGGAACAATGGTTCTAAACTAGAGAAGAGCAGGTTTAGACTGGGTGTTAGGAAGTTCTTTACCATGAGGGTGGTGGAACGCTGGAACAGTTTGCCCAGCATACCTCATCCCTAAAGGTATTCAAGATCAGGCTTGACAAGGCCCTGAGCAACCTGATCTAGCAGAGGATGACTCTGCTGATGGCAGGGGAATCAGACTAGATGACCTATGGAGGTCCCTTCCACGCCAAACTATTCTGGGAAAGGAAAACTTCATGGATCAGTATAGGCTGGGGACTGACCTGCTGGAGAGCAGTGAAGGGGAGAAGGACTTTGGAGTCCTGGTGGATGGGAGCTTGAGCCAGCAGTGTGCTCTTGTGGCCAAGATAGCCAATGCCATTCTGGGGTGTATTAGAAAGGCTGTGGTTAGTAGGTCAAGAGAGGTTCTCCTGCCCCTCTACTCTGCCCTGGTGAGGCCACATCTGGAGTATTGTGTTCAGTTCTGGGACCCCATCCAAGAAGGACATAAAACTGCTTGAGAGAGTCCAGTGCAGAGCCACAAAGATGATGAAGGGCATGAAGTATCTTCCTTATGAAGAAAGGCTGAGGGAGCTGGAGAGGAGGAGACTGAGAGGCGACCTCATTCATGTTTATAAAGATGTAAAGGGTGAGTGCCAGGAGGTTGGAGCCAGGTTCTGCTAGGTGCTGCCTGATGACAGGACAAGGGGAAATGGGTGGAAGTTGAGACATAGGAAGTTCCATGGAAACATGAGGAGTATGTTTTTCCCTGTGAGGTTGACAGAAGACTGGAACAGGCTGCCCAGGAGGTTCTGGAATCTCTCCCTCTGGAGATATTCAAAACCCACCTGGATGTGTTCCTGTGTGATCTGCTCTAGGTGACCCTGCTCTGCAGGAGGGTTGGACTGTGAGCTTTCGAGGTCCCTTCCAGCCCCTAACATTCTGTGATTCTATGACTGTGCAAATAGAAGAGGGGAAAGAGCTTACTAAGTAGATCAGGACACATATACTGCAAATGGATGATTACTAAAGAGCTAAACCCACAATTTTGTCTCAGAGTACACTTATTTATTCCCCCACAAGCAATCCCAGCTGACGTAATGAAAGCCCTTGCTTCTTGCAACTATTATACTACTTATGATTATTCTAGCATTTCTTTAGTATCTTAAAGGTCATATTAGAATCACTTTTACCTGTTCTTACTCTTTTCATGTATGCAATCCCCTTGATACTACTGGAATCAACCCAGCTACAATCAGGACTCTTTTCTTTCACCTTTCTTTGTGCTTTGTGTGCATGTTTTAGGACACGAAATAACTGGGTAAAATGTGCTGTAAGGAAGAGTAAAATATTCAAGTACCTGTATTTACAGTTAGTTTTGCCTGCATTATCAAAACCAAATTTCTACACTTCCAAAATTGCACATTTTTTTAGACCAGCTACACAGACAGAACAGTTAACAATTCTGAATTTCTTCTGTAAACTCAAAATGAACAAATGAACAACAAAAAAAACAAACAAAAATCTTCTTTAGCTTTAGATATTTTTCTTTTTTTTTTTTTTCTGGAAGAGTTGCATATGAAATGATGTAACAGAGGAAGGCAAATAAATTGCACTGCTTTCAGAAAGCCATATATTTTTGTATTTTGTCTAGATTTCCTAACAGCAGCCATTAAAATACTTTTTCTCTTTTATTCAGACTATCATTTTCAGCTTTACATTCCTATTTTCATTTCCTTCCATAGTACCTCATATGTAAATGTATTTACTAACAAGCTCTTAAATCAGTTCTGTCTTTCAGCTAGATCAGCACTGCCTTGTTACTATTCTCCTCCTTTATAAGCGACATCTACATTTCTAATTTTCCCGTTCTTGTATCCTGTCAAAGTGTAGAATTGTGATTTAACATTCCAGATCCTGATATTATCAAATACTAGCTACCTCAGTTATGGAACATTTGCTGTCCCTTCAAAAACTAAGCACTTTTTCTCACACTTTCAGCTTGTAATGAGAAAAAAGGAAGAAATATTTTATAGATTGTCTGTAAATACAGACACTACTCACGTTCACTTCACACCTACAGAAGACTTTTGTGACAGTGCATGATAGCGCAAGACATGCTTCTTTCAGAAATAACAGATCAGAGATATATAAAAAGATGCAATTTCAAGCTCTAGGAGCAAGAGTGAAATTACCATGTCACCAGTCTAAATGTCACCTTTTATTTTACCTCCTACTACCAGGTTCACGTTCAAAACACATGTATTAGCTAGCCTGACAAAGACATAAGCACATTTGTTACCTTCTTTCATTTTCTTCCTTAGAAAATCAGGTTCTGAATCACGATAAATCCCTCTTTTTATCATCATATTTCTGGAAATATTAATTGTTGCTCAGCATATATATATATATCTATAAATAATACACAAATGTATGAAATAGTTCATACTGGTAGTAGTGAAACAGAGAAAGCTCTTTTTCATCACTGTTATGCCTCTGTGAAAGAAGTACTGACCTGTTGGAAGGCAGTGAAGGGGAAAAGGATCTGGAGGTCCTAGTGGATGGGAGGTTGACCATGAGCCAGCAGTCTGACATTCTGGGGTGTATTAAATGGGCTGTGGTTACCAGGTCAAGAGAGGTTGTCCTCCCCTTCTACTCTGCCCTAGTGAGGCCTCATCTGGAGTACTGTGTCCAGATCTGGGCCCCCCAGATCAAGAGGGACACAGAACTGCTTGAGAGAGTCCAGTGCAGAGCCACAAGGATGATTAAGGGAATGGAACATCTCTCTTACAAGAAGAGCCTCAGGGGGCTGGGGCTCTTCACTAGGGGAGGAGAAGCCTGAGATGTGACCTCATTCATGTTTATGTAAAGGGTGAGTGCCAAGAGGCTGGAGCCAGGCTGTGCTTGGTGATATCCAATGCCAGGACAAGAGGCAATGGGTGGAAATTGAAGCATAGGAAGTTTCATGGAAACATGAGGAGGAATTTTTCCTCTATGAGTGTGACAGAAGACTGGAACAGGCTGCCCAGGGGGTTGTGGAGTCTCCCTCTCTGGAGATATTCAAGACCCACCTAGATGTGTTCCTGTGTGATCTGCTCTACATGATCCTACTCTGGCAAGGGGGTTGGACTGGATGAGCTTTCAAGATCCCTTCCAGCCCCTGACATTCTGTGATTTTGTGATATATATATCTCTACAAATAATACACAGATGTATGCAATAGTCCATACTGCTAACAGTCAAGTAGAGAAAGCTCTTTTTCATCACTATTATGCCTCTGTGAAAGAAACAGAAGGCAACGATTCCATGGGCAACATTCAATTTGAATCCAGAACAGAAACAAGTAATAACTCGTCATGGCTGCAAACTGTCATGTGATCCTCCAGTTCACCTTTCCACAGTACATGGGGTGGATGTTTGGGGGTTTTTTTGGGTTTGTGGTTTTTTTTTTAATTTATCTGTTCCACTGAATGAAGAGAGTTTAAAATTTGCTTTTGCTTATGGAAAACAAAAAGTTTGTGCACTCATAGATGTGACACAACAAAGGGAAAACGGCAAACAGTGGAATAAAGGTGTTGCTGTCAGAGACAGTAAAGACTAATAAGGACCATGCTGATTTACTTGGAACACAGAGCTAGTAGATAGGAATGAACCAGTTCATTAGTAAATACATATATTCATAGAGCAGGAAGAATTGACAAGGATGGGCTGAAAAATAGTTTAATGCTGTCAGGTGTTTCTAATTTTCAGAATAAGAGCCCTCATTTCCTTTCACGATTTTGGAAGTCATCATTTATGGAGTATCAGATCTATCTAACTTGCTTTGGTAGCTACAAGGAACACTAATAGCCATTCAGAGCACAATTCTTTCAACATCTCAGCTTTCAATGTGATGAGAACTCTCAAACTCTGTTGTAACAGATGGGAAGGGCTGATGTAGTCTTACAGAAAACAAAATGAAGTGGCAGAAAAGTAGAATAAAATGGGATGAAAACAATGCTGAGGGAGGGAAAAAAAAATCAAATTATTAAAGAAACTTCCACAAGAATAAACAGTGGAGAAGATGGCTGCTTCCTAGCACCAGTCCCAGTCTGTGAGAAGACTCAGACTCCACTAAATCAACATGTCTTTGACTTTAAATGTGTGGATTTCAGAGGGGACAACAGGAAAGAAATTGCAAGCTAAGGAAAATAAAATGTATTTATTTTACCTGAGTGAAAATCATGTAAATTCCAGGCACAGAATTTACATCTTCAATGCAAAGGCCTAGTTATGAATAGGAAATGGTCAACAAAGCTCAAATAAAGCCCCCCAAACCTGTCTCAGTACTGCGAATAGTTAATGAAATAAAGCTATTCCATGAGGCAGAAGCAGCTGTTAGAAGTGATCTACTGCAGAGGAGGCACAGCATGTCTCTAACATCACAAGAGCACCTAAAATTCACAATTTATTATGTTATATACACACACACATGTAAAAAACAAAAGGAGGAGTAGGTGGGGGTAGTAAATTTGGGTATTTTTCCTTTCTGGAGAAGTTAACCTTTAAATGCCATTTAAATCTGCTGGGGAAAACAGATCCATATGGATCCAATGGAATACAAAGTTTCAAGGAGATCTTATAGTAGCCTTCCAGTATCTGAAGGGGGCCTACAGGAAGGCTGGGGAGGGACTATTGACAAGGTCTTGCAATGACAGGACAAGGGGCAATGGGTTTGAACTGGCAAATGGAAGATTTAGACTGGATGTTAGGAGGAAGTTCTTTGCAGTGAAGGTGGTGAGACACTGGCACAGGTTGCCCAGGGAGGTTGTGGCTGCTCCCTCCCTGGAGGGGTTCAAGGCCAGGGTGGATGAGACCTTGAGTGACCTGTGCTAGTGGGAGGTGTCCCTGCCTATGGCAGGGGGTTGGAACTAGATGATCCTTGAGGTCTCGTTCCAACCTTACCATTCTATGATTCTATGTTTTAGGCAAGACTAGGGGAAAGCAAGTAAAATTAGACAGGTATTCTGTTATGTTTGAGGTCTCTTCCAACCTTACCATTCTATGATTCTATGATGAAAGTTAGAAATGTAATAAGCCAAGAGCAGAAGTGACAAAACTGTCTGTGAATACAGAATTGAAAACTAGTAACAAAGGCATGAAAAATCCCACGAGAATGTGGTTACTCCATTATCTACAGAAGAGGAGCAAAATAATCAGCTAATTCAAGCCCACTCATTTTAAACTTTGAGCACTGCTTTTGGAGATGTACCTGCTCATCTTAACGGCATCCTCACTGTGCAGTTTTGATTTATTACACAAGTAGCAAAAGAGTAATCAAGCTGAAAAATAAAACAAACTAAAAATAGTCTTTCTTGCCCACAGGCATCCAGAGGATGTGAAAACATGAATTTTACTGTAACACCTATCCCAGCTTTTTAATCGATGGTACTTCAGCAAAAAGGTAATGATTAGGAATATTAGCGCTTATGTCTTGCCTCCCGTACGAAGAAGCTGGTTGTGCAGACAGAGGCATTTTTGGTTTATTTGGATTGTTTATCACTTCTGTTGAAGTTCAGGATGCATCAGTTCACAAAGTGGCTTCCTGCCAGGCCCACGAGAGATTGACATGCAAACCACAAACACCTTCTGCTACTTAACACCAAGCTTAAGATAGAGCATATAAAAATGTGTCCAAAAGAAGCGAATACCCTCTCCTTATATTTTGATGGATGTTAGGGTAAACTGGTAGGTTAAACAATTGCAGGAAAACCACAGTCATATGTAATATGCTTCCTAGCTCTGGAGATTATCTCCCATACATCCAGCATGGCTGTAAAAAACTTTCTACTTGCGAGCAGCTCTTTTCATCCATAAGAAAAGCAGCAGATAATGTAAATAGCTCAAGGTTAATGGAAGCAGAGCGATTTATACCTGCTGGGACCCTAGATACTTATTTTACTATAAATATCTTCTTAAACTGTGCAAATTATTTAAAAGCTACATATTCATCCTTTTCAGCTCCAGTGCATAGAGCAAACTGTTAGTCTGTATTTAACATACCATGTCCAACATTTTATTTCTTCCCCTTTGCCCTAATCTTTTCTACACAAAACCTTAACTTTCGTTTTTAAAACTGCATCCATATTTTGTCACTTAAACTTTTATGAAGAATAATGCACATGTGCAACTCAAAATATCAAAATAAAACATTTTAATTTACCTGGGTAAGGATGCATGAAGGCAAATGTCTTTCACAACTTGATAAAGGTAAATTCACTCTTTTGGAAATGCTTTATAATGATGATAAATCATAGAATCATAGAATGAAGACACAGAGAGCGTTTTTGAAGCACACTAAGTGACTGTACATCCTCACATATTGAGGTCTTTATGTTTTCCCTTCTTTTTTCCTGAGAGAAACAAACTTTATTATGGTCAACATCTTCCCCCCCCCTCCATGTGTTTGACATTACCTAGCATACATATTTTTAAAAGGAGTTGGGCACTGCTTCTGATACCACCTCAAGCTTCACTACTGAATAAGCATACACAGAGCATGGTTACTGTTTTGTCCACTTGTGAAGAAAAAAAAAAATAAATCCATGTATCCCATCACAAAGTATTTGAACATCACATTAAACACAACAGCTATGTGCAGTCTGCCTGGAGTACTGTGTACAGTTCTGGAGCCCCAAGCACATGGAACTCTTGAAGCAGATCTAGAGGAGGCCACAAAGATGCTCAGAGGGCTGCAGCAGCTCTCCTATGAGGACAGGTTGAGAGAGTTGGGGCTCTGCAGCCTGGAGAAGAGAAGATTTCCAGGAGACCTTAGAGTAGCCTTCCAATATCTGAAGGGGGCCTACAGGAAGGCTGGGGAGGGACTGTTTACAAGGTCTTGCAATGACAGGACGAGGGGCAATAGGTTTAAACTGGCAGAGGGGAGATTGAAACTGGATGTTAGGAGAAAGTTCT